>CM042418.1:26553897-26623897 GCA_023634145.1 Thymallus thymallus
GACTTCATTGTTTGGATAAATGACACAGGATCGTTGTAATCACTATAAAATCCCTTTATTCATCTGTCCTGTAATGTGTTGTAAACTGGCTAGTTAGTCTGAGGTGTGAGAGAGTTATCTGCAGCAGAGATGCCACTTCCTGGTTCATATTTAATGAATGGAGAAAACCGTGCCTATTACTCTTGTGCTGTAATACACAGCCCTACTCTCAGATTTTACATTATTATTCCTTAATTTAAACTGAAGCAAATCATGAAGTGAGTTTAAATATTGTCCTCCTCTGAGTTTAATGACATTGTGTGTGTTTCAGTGTGTAACGTGTGGCAAGGCCTTTAAGAAGCTCTGGTCTCTCCATGAACACAACAAGATCGTTCACGGTTACGCTGAGAAGAAGTTCTCCTGTGAGATCTGTGAGAAGAAGTTCTACACCATGGCCCACGTCAGGAAGCACATGGTCTGTGAGTACATAGTAACATCAGGAAGCACATGGTCTGTGAGTACATAGTAACGTCAGGAAGCACATGGTCTGTGAGTACATAGTAACGTCAGGAAGCACATGGTCTTTGAGTACATAGTAACACCAGGAAGCGCATGGTCTGTGAGTACATACGTCAGGAAGCACATGGTCTGTGAGTACATAGTAACGTCAGGAAGCACATGGTCTGTGAGTACATAGTAACACCAGGAAGCGCATGGTCTGTGAGTACATAGTAACGTCAGGAAGCGCATGGTCTGTGAGTACATAGTAACATCAGGAAGCACATGGTCTGTGAGTACATAGTAACACCAGGAAGCGAAATGGTCTGTGAGTACATAGTAACGTCAGGAAGCACTTGGTCGTTAAGTACTAACATCATAGTAATGTTATAGTAATGGTTGTAACGTCAACCATGGATGTATTTCAAGGCCTACATTCAAACTCAGTGCCTCTTTGCTCGACATCATGGGAAAATCTAAAGAAATCAGCCAAGACCTTCACAAGTGTGGTTCATCCTTGGGAGCAATTTCCAAACACCTGAAGGTACCACGTTCATCTGTACAAACAATAGTACGCAAGTATAAACACCATGGGACCATGCAGCCATCATACCGCTCAGGAAGGAGACGCGTTCTGTCTCCTAGAGATGAGCGTACTTTGGTGCGAAAAGTGCAAATCAATCCCAGAACAACAGCAAAGGACCTTGTGAAGATGCTGGAGGAAACAGGTACAAAAGTATCTATATCCACAGTAAAACGAGTCCTATATCGACATAACCTGAAAGGCCGCTCAGCAAAGCCAGACTATGGTTTGCAATTAACAGCACAGCACAGTACAAGATAGACTGATCTGTTTCACCTGACAGCCCAGCTCATGGTGAGGAGGTATTAAATCTGACCACCAGTTCTGTAGTTAATGTAGAGGTGGAGTAGAGGGATTTTCTCTGTTTAACATTGTGGTTTGTTTATCCCTGTCTGTCTGTCTGTCTGTCTGTCTGTCTGTCTGTCTGTCTGTCTGTCTGTCTGTCTGTCTGTCTGTCTGCCTGCCTGCCTGTCTGTCTGTCTGTCTGTCTGTCTGCCTGCCTGTCTGTCTGTCTGTCTGTCTCTCTGTCTGTCTAGCCCACACCAAGGACATGCCATTCACCTGTGAGACGTGTGGGAAGTCATTCAAGCGTGCCATGTCCCTAAAGGTTCACTCTCTACAACACTCTGGAGAGAAGCCCTTCAAGTGTGAGGTTGGAAAGCCCTTCTCAAATCACCTCTACCTAACCATAATACTGTATTGTACAGTACTGTGATCTTGTTCTCATAAGTAACTCTTGAATGAATTGTGTGTGTGTGTGTGTGTGTGTGTGTGTGTGTGTGTGTGTGTGTGTGTGTGTGTGTGTGGTGCATGTGCAATGTGTATGTGTGTGTGTGCCTGTATGTGTGTGTCTGAGTGTGTGGTATGTGTACGATGTGTGTGTGTGTGTACGGTGTGTGTATGTGTGTGTATGTGTGTGTATGCGTATGTGTGTGTATGTATGTGTACTGGTGTGTGTATGTGTATGTGTATGTATGTGTATGTGTATGTGTGTGTACGATGTGTATGTGTGTATGTGTGTGTGTGTACTGGTGTGTGTGTTATTCCAGAACTGCAGTGAGCGGTTCCAGTATAAGTATCAGCTGCGCTCCCACATGTCCATCCACATCGGACACAAGCAGTTCATGTGCCAGTGGTGCGGCAAGGACTTCAACATGAAGCAGTACTTTGATGAACATATGAAGACACACACTGGTATGTAGAGATACACACACACACACACACACTGGTATGTAGAGATACACACACACACACACTGGTATGTAGAGAGATACACACACACGCACACTGGTATGTAGAGAGATACACACACACGCACACTGGTATGTAGAGATACACACACACGCACACTGGTATGTAGAGATACACACACACACACACACTGGTATGTAGAGATACACACACACACACACACTGGTATGTAGAGATACACACACACGCACACTGGTATGTAGAGATACACACACACGCACACTGGTATGTAGAGATACACACACACGCACACTGGTATGTAGAGATACACACACACGCACACTGGTATGTAGAGATACACACACACGCGCACTGGTATGTAGAGATACACACACACGCACACTGGTATGTAGAGAGCTATAACTAGCTGGGATTTGTGATTTGTGTTATTTAACTTAGTGTCTCATAGCAGTGCTTCTAACCTCAGCCCATAATGTCTGTTCTGTCTGCCTCCCTCCCTCTCTCCTAGGAGAGAAGCCGCATATCTGTGAGATCTGTGGGAAGAGTTTCACCAGTCGTCCCAACATGAAGCGCCACCGTCGGACCCATACAGGGGAGAAGCCGTACCCCTGCGAGGTGTGTGGTCAGAGGTTCCGTTTCTCCAACATGCTCAAGGCCCACAAGGAGAAGTGCTTCCGGGTCAGCAACCCCATGGTAACTTCCGGGTCAGCAACCCCATGGTAACTTCCGGGTCAGCAACCCCATGGTAACTTACAGCAACGGCCTCCTGGACCTCGATCCACCCGGCCCGACTGTTTCTGCTGACCCAGCTGCGATTGGTCAAGTTGCCTTAGGGCCGGTGCTCTTGGGGGCGATGTCCCAACATGCCACTCCCCTCTCCCTACCCCGAACCACTCCCTGAGGGGGCTGCCCCACCTCCCCCCTCCTCCACCCCTCTTCTCTGGCAGGATGGGCTCCAACATCTAACTAACGCACTCTGCTCTGCTAACAGATCAGACTGCTAGCATCCATCTACTCTACAACACTCTGCTAACAGATCAGACTGCTAGCATCCATCTACTCTACAACACTCTGCTAACAGACCAGACTGCTAGCATCCATCTACTCTACAACACTCTGCTAACAGACCAGACTGCTAGCATCCATCTACTCTACAACACTCTGCTAACAGATCAGACTGCTAGCATCCATCTACTCTACAGCACTCTGCTAACAGATCAGACTGCTAGCATCCATCTACTCTACAACACTCTGCTAACAGATCAGACTGCTAGCATCCATCTACTCTACAGCACTCTGCTAACAGACTGCTAGCATCCAGCTACTCTACAGCACTCTGCTAACAGACTGCTAGCATCCATCTACTCTACAGCACTCTGCTAACAGACTGCTAGCATCCATCTACTCTACAACACTCTGCTAACAGACTGCTAGCATCCATCTACTCTACAACACTCTGCTAACAGACTGCTAGCATCCATCTACTCTACAACACTCTGCTAACAGACTGCTAGCATCCATCTACTCTACAACACTCTGTTCCCTGTCCTCTTCTAACCTCCAGTCGGCCAGGCAGACAACCCCCTGAACCCTCTGAAGTACTCAGACTATCTATGAGAGGAGGGGGATTCACAGGAGCAGAGCAAGACATGGATGGAAGGAGGATTCCTTAATTTTATTCATTGTTGTCTGATGACCAAGGCATCTTAACTTGGCCCTGGTCTCTATGTGGAATCTAGTCTGAAGAAGTGAAGGATCAAACGGAGGCTTCTGGCGACATATACAGTATAAACGCATACATTTATCATATGGAAATAGTTATTTTATACGGTCTTGAATAGTTCACTTCCGCCCTGGTTGTTGAGAGAGAGTTGTATGTTCCCATTTAACATTTGTTGCTTAATAATTGTTTTCATTCTGGTTCCCATAAAGCCACAACCCTTAATAAGACCCTGGTCAGATTAACCCCTCCTCAGAATAACTAGCCAGTTACTAGGTTGGTTCTGGGGCCTAAGCTCCTCCCTATTTGGGTTGCCATGACGGAAGGTTCTAGGTGTTCTGTGTGGAATGTTCTCTCTGTCAGAAGGTTATAGGTGTTCTGTGTGGAATGAGTTCTCTCTGTCAGAAGGTTCTAGGTGTTCTGTGTGGAATGAGTTGTCTCTGTCAGAAGGTTCTAGGTGTTCTGTGTGGAATGAGTTATCTCTGTCAGAAGGTTATAGGTGTTCTGTGTGGAATGAGTTCTCTGTCAGAAGGTTCTAGGTGTTCTGTGTGGAATGAGTTCTCTGTCAGAAGGTTCTGGGTGTTCTGTGTGGAATGAGTTCTCTCTGTCGAGGCTATATACAGGGGGTACCGGTACCGAGTCAATGTGCAGGAGTACAGGTTAGTAACAAGGCTTTATACAGGGGGTACCGGTACCGAGTCAATGTGCAGGAGTACAGGTTAGTAACGAGGCTTTATACAGGGGGTACCGGTACCGAGTCAATGTGCAGGAGTACAGGTTAGTAACAAGGCTTTATACAGGGGGTACCGGTACCAAGTCAATGTGCAGGAGTACAGGTTAGTAACGAGGCTTTATACAGGGGGTACCGGTACCAAGTCAATGTGCAGGGGTACAAGGTAGGTGAAGAGTGGGAAAGAGTGTCTATGTGTGAGTGTGTGTGGCATCAATATGCTTGTGTGTGTGTGAGCGTATGTTGTGTGTGTGTGTATATGTGTGTTGGAGTGTCAGTGTAGTATGTGTGAGTGTATGGGTAGAGTCCAGTGAGTGTGTGGGTAGAGTCCAGTGAGTGTGTGGGTAGAGTCCAGTGAGTGTGTGGGTAGAGTCCAGTGAGTGTGTGGGTAGAGTCCAGTGAGTGTGTAGAGTCAGAATGCTCTCGATGGTGCAGCTGTATAACTTTTTGAGGATCTGGGGAACCAAGGCCAATTTTTTCAGTCTCCTGAGGGGGAAAAGGTGTTGTCGTGACCTCTTCACAATTGTCTTGGTGTGTTTGGACCATGATAGTTCTTTGATGATGTGGACACCAAGGAACTTGAAACTCTCGACCCGCTCCACTACAGCCCTGTCGATATTAATGGGACCTGTTCGGCACACCTTTTCCTGTAGTCCACGATCAGCTCCTTTGTCTTGCTCACATTGACCCTGAATAGATCTGCCAGTCAGCTCTTAAGATTCCCAAAGTTGGAAGTGATTTTTCTTGGATCCCCCTTAGCTATTGAAGAAGCAGCAGCTACTCTTCCTGGGGTCCACACAGAACCTAGAACATGACAAAATACAGAACACTAACGAGGTTAGTTACAAACAGCACAGGAATGAAATCATCAGCATTTATTGATCACATCTTTACTAATGCTGCAGAAATTAACTTTAAAGCAGAATCCAGATCCATAGGATGTATTGATCACAATATAGTAGCCATATCTAGGAAAACCAAAGTTCCAAATGCTGGGCCTGATATAGTGTATAAGAGGTCATACAATAAGTTTTGTAGTGATTCCTATGTTGATGTAAATAATATCTGTTGGTCTGTGGTTTGTAATGAGGAGCAACCAGATGCTGCAATTTACACATTTATGAAACTGCTTATTCTAGTTACTAATTAGCATGAATCCATTAAGAACACGACGGTAGAAACTGTTAAATCTCTGTGGATTGATGAGGGATTGAAAAATGTTATGGTTGAAAAAGATGAGGCAGAAGGAATGGAAAATAAGTCAGATTGGCAAACGTTCTGCAAACTGAGAAATCATGTGACTAAACTGAATAAAAAGAGGAAGAAACTTCACTGTGAAACAAAGATAAATGACATAAAACTCAACTCAGCTCCATCATTCGTTGAATCACATGGTTCATTCATCACAGAACCAACTGATATGGGACCGACCGCCTCGATTCGGTCTTATGTAGAAACATTTTAAATTGTGTTTTTTTTACATTGGACAAAAGTAGAGACTCAGAGATACAAAATGATATATCATACACTGCAGTAGAGGAACTATGAGAAAGATATTTTTATTTGAATGTTGAGAAATGGCCCCTTGAATGTTTTGATACACCTACTGGAGAGCTCTTCTTTGTCTACACCCATTCAGCATCGTTCACACCCTCTTAATGCTTAGCCCCACCCATCTCTTTAAGGATTCACATGTGAGGCCATCTTGTAAACACACGCTATACCAAATAAAATCCAGGTTTATTTGTCACATGCACAGGATACAGAAGGTGTAAACGGTACAGTGAAGTGGTTACTTGCAAAAACAGAGTGTCCAGAAAAATATTGTATTATTATTAGATGACGCTTACCCAACACACTTGATGGGTCATGTGAAGGAAATGCTACCCCTAGCCACATCTATCTATCTATCTATCTATCTATCTATCTATCTATCTATCTATCTATCTATCTATCTATCTATCTATCTATCTATCTATCTATCTATCTATCTATCTGTCTGTCTGTCTGTCTGTCTGTCTGTCTGTCTGTCTGTCTGTCTGTCTGTCTGTCTGTCTGTCTGTCTGTCTGTCTGTCTGTCTGTCTGTCTATCTATCTATCTATCTATCTATCTATCTAACCAACTCTAACCCAATACCCACCAACCAATGGGGGCTGGTGGGAGGAGATATAGGAGGACATGATCATTGTAATGGCTGGAATGAAATAAATGGAACAGTATCAAACACATCAAACATATAGAAACCACGTGTTTGAGTCCATTCCATTATTTCATTCCAGCCATTACTATGAGCCCATCTCCCTCACATTCAATTCCATGGCATCTCCTTTTCACCCACTAACTTAAGGCAAATCAGATGTAGTTTTATATCAGACTACTAAAGAGATTATATTTCTATAGTATCACCCATAGATAATATAACAGCTGCTCTCTCTCTGTGTTCTCACTATAGTATCACCCATAGATAATATAACAGCTGCTCTCTCTCTGTGTTCTCACTATAGTATCACCCATAGATAATATAACAGCTGCTCTCTCTCTGTGTTCTCACTATAGTATCACCCATAGATAATATAACAGCTGCTCTCTCTCTGTGTTCTCACTATAGTATCACCCATAGATAATATAACAGCTGCTCTCTCTCTGTGGGGACAACAGTCACACAGGAGAGTACTCCTCCTCCCCTTCCCTCTCTTCTTCATCCCCCTCCTCTCACCTCCTCCTCCTCCTCTCCTTTCTTAGAGCCAACATAGATGCCAAGCAGCTCACTTTCCTTAGATTTAAGTGCTGCACTCCTTCTGGACAGACTGGAGAGGTGGGTTGGCCTCTCCGGTCCAGTTCTAAATTGTTTTAGGACCTATTTAACCGGTCAAGACTTTTTTGTCACCCTTGGTGAACATGACTCAGAGAAAATACATATCACATGTGGCGTTCCACAAGGTCCGGTACTGTTTAGTTTATATATGTTACCTCTTGGCAGCGTTATCAGAAAGCACAGCACTGATTTTCACTGCTGTGCAGACGACTTTACATTTCTGTGTCACCAGAGGAGTTTTTGCTCCACAGATAAGTTATTAGACTGTATTAGTGATTTAAATACTTGGATGGCTGACATATTCCTCCAGCTAAGACAAGACCAAGTAAAGAGAATCTGGTCGCACATTTACATTTGAATCGAACGGCGTCAGTCCCACAGCTGACCCGATGATTCCCGCTGGTGAAACGCTGTGCCGTATTGTAAAACCATTTCCTCGTCTTAGGTTAGAGACCTAACAAGTCAAATTGCCCTTGACAACAGCGACAGAGTAGTTAGGAGTCACTCAGATTGCAACACGTGGAAGGGAATCTCCAAAACTCTCTTTTCCGATGGTTAACACACATGCCACTAATAAATAGAACCCTCCATTCAGGAGGAAAGTTATTAGAAGTCATGAACCATGGTCACACCGCGTACGACTGGTTCAGTGCTTATAGAGTACTTCCGTCGTGAGGTTAGCTCCTCCGTGGATAACATAGCTATGAAATAGACTTCTTCATACCTATCGCCACTACAATGGTGGAAGACACAGTGACTTGTAGTAAAACCACTACAGACTCCCTCGACACCAATTCTTACTGACCTCCAGACATTGACCTGAAAATTACCTGATTATATCAGACTCATTCTGAATAAGTTGTAGTCTACCAGGATACTTGGTTTTCGTCCCATGGCATGCACACTTGTGTAAGCATAAACGCACATGTACAACGGAACATCCAATGAGGATTTATGCTAGAATCACTTAAGGGTCCGAGCAAAACGCCAGCCTTGGTAAAATTTGAAAATGTACCCTTAGGCCTTTTGACCCTACAGCTACTGTACTCACCAGTTTCTCCCCAGAAGTTCATAGGTCATCCCTGTAGACTAACCAAAACTAGTGCCTTACAGCTGTAGACTTATCATGTAGTTATCAACTTAGGATAGGTCCTAAGCAACTCACCACTAAGTAGAAAAACCCCTAGACATGACATTAGAGACAATGTCATGATAGTTAGTTATTTAGCCAAGACCAGGGACGTATATAGAATACAGTCCAATTAGATTATTAAAGTGTGATAACTATATTTTGTCTTTCTCTTTTGTTTATGCTTTTATTCATTTAATTTCATTTTCTTTGACACTTAGGAAGTGATAGAGCCATAAACAACTTCCCCATACAACCATCAGTTAGTGCCACAACGCCGCTCGTTTGGGAAAATAACTGTAATTATGTATTTCGTGAGTGTGTGTGCGATGCTAACATCTGCCTAAGTTACTGCCCAGATCTACCAGCCTGGAAGACCAGACGACGTGTCCGGAACGGAGATGCCCAACCCGGACATCCCTGGCCCATCCTTGGAGCGGCCTGCAGCTTGAAAACAGTAGAAATCCTCCCAGGGTGAACCACCAAAGGGGGACAATCACTAATTCTTATGGTGGGTTGCAACATGCAGAATAATACCAAGATTGAACCACCAGAGGGGGACTGTCACGACGCTAGCCCTAGCAGAGATGGAATGGGAGTTTTATGACTCTACAGCAACGACATAAATTCATTACAACATGGGGGAGAGAGAATATCAAAACAGGACAAAGAGACTCTCCCGCCAGATACTCCTACCCCAACTATTGGAGTATACAATATTTCTCACTTTGAGAATGTGGAGGCTGTCAGTGGAATTGCCAGTTATGGTCCTGTCCACTCTAACTCTGTCATTATAGGTCCCTGAATGTTGGATAAATTGTGTAACTGTGTATAAGAATACTTTTGAAAATATTACAATGTGATTTAAGCCTTCTAAAATGAAAAGTGTTTGTTTAATGGTAACTCGTGTCCAGGGAGTGGCCACGCCCAAGTGAACAGACATTGGGTTAGAAGGATGAAACACGCCCCTTCTCTTCCCAGTACAAAAGCCCTCGTGACAGAAAGTCACATTGTGTTCCAAATAACCGGAGGACTTGTCCCCGCGTTAAAAAGGGCTAATTTAATTTCAACTCTACAGGCCAGAAAACGAGGGAGTTTGCTCCACACGTGAGATGGTATGAACTCGGAACTATTTCACTAAAGAAGAACTCCAATCCTGGATTATAGTCTAACAGACTGCAGACTGGAAAGGTGCACAAATCTAGTAAGAACATTGACCGACGCGGACCCATATCCAGAGTGAGTTTAACCTCTCGGACCACGTGAACCTCTCATACAACAACCCAGAAGATTCTACAAAGGAATAATGGTGACATTGACTGGGCAGACCAGAGCCTCACACCTCCAGCTCAATCGTAAATACTGAGTACATTCCTTTGACCGAACAAGCGATTGTTAAAGTGAATATGTAGTCAGATTTATGTGACATTAGTTTCCCATGTCCGATAGAAGCCAAATTCCATGTGTCTTCACCCCCCCCCCCCCCTTCTTCTCTAAATCTATTGTGTTATAACCAAACTGTTGTTCAGTCCACTAGGGCTGTATAATGTATGTATTGTATTTGTATACTCTGTAATTGTTTAATTAGCTAGTAAAGAAATAATTGAGCCAATTTGTGTATGGATGATTCATAAGTAAAACTGGGTTCATGCAAACTAGGATTTTATGACTTTCAGAATGAGACTGATCGAGATAAGGTAAAATTCATGAATAAACGACTCTTATCAAAATAGATATAAAATATCCAAAGAGTTATTGTCTGGAATTGGTAACTCTGTAAACGACAGATTCCAGTGGTGCCCCGACTTCCTAGTTAATTAATGTTTAGATGGTTAGTTTAATCACGTAATCATTAAACCTAGATAATTGATTTGATAATATAGCAGTTTTCACTTTTAATGATAGTCAAGACACGACACCATACACCATTAATGTTCACATTGGCTGACTCAGAGTCCTCGTTGTCTAGTATCCTGAATTCCCACCCTTCGGTAACACTGCAGCACTGTGCCATGCCAGGGGATGGTCTGTGTGGAAGACTAAGTTGCTTATGTTCCCATTTTTATAATAGTCAGCAAAAATGACCTTTTTGTGCCTTATAATGTTTTACATCCAGAGGTATTGTATTGTAATTGACTCTAAACAGCGGGAGGGGGCTTCAAAGACCTCTGCATTTGGGTGGGGTCACGTATACAGTAAATCATTTAATATATTATGCTTGGATGTCCAGTACATTTGACAGAGCAGGAGTGTCTGAGCTCCACAGAGTTTAAGGCGTTCTTCACCTAGAGGTGAATATCTTAGTTTAAAGCACATCTTAGAGCATCAGTGGGGTTTATTTACAATGAAGGCACTTTTACATGATTAGCAATGAAACACAACTTCTGTTTAAAACATTGTATAAAATCTATATTGATGACAGCACTGTCAGGTTGTTCTAGGCAGTAGGCACCTAACACTGTGGTGGAAAGTAGATATTGCTGCTTGTAGATATTACAGTAGATAGGTTTTGCTGCTCAATAGATTTAATTGCTATGAAGATTATCTAAATATACCTTGTCTATGAACTGTAGCCTCATCATTTCCATGACTACACAGAGGAAACCATGACTCGTAAAGACAATTGGGACTTTGACTGACATTGCCAGCCTCCAATCACTACTCGGCTTTCTCCTTGCTTGGGTCCACCCCTGGCTGGATGGGGGCTTTGGGCGGGACCACGGTGGGTGTGGCCGGGGTGGTGGCCGGGGTGGTGGCCGGGGGAGGAGGGGGGTTGGGGTCATCAATCAGAGCCTGTCTCCTTTCTCTCTCCTTGATGAGCTGGACCAGACAGTACGTCACTATGAGGACAGTAATGGTAGTGATGGGGAAGCCTGGAGAGGAAGGAACAAGTCAACATGATCTAATAACTATATACAGTATATCATAATTATTCAGTACCAGTCAAAAGTTTGGACACACCTACTCATTCGAGGGTTTTTCTTAATTTTTATTATTTTCTACATTGTAGAATAATAGTGAAGACATCAAAACGATGACATAACACATATGGAATCATTTAAACGAAAAATGTGTTAAACAAATCCACATTTATTTTATATTTGAGATTCTTCAAAGTAGCCAACCTTTGCCTTAATGACAGCTTTGCACACTCTTGGCATTCTCAACCAGCTTCATGAGGTAGTCACCTGGAATGGATTTCACTTAACAGGTGTGTCTTGTTAAAAGTTAATTTGTGGAATTTCTTTCCTTCTTACTGCGTTTGAGCCAATCAGTTGTGTTGTGACAAGTTTCTCTGGTCTGATGAAACCAAGATTGAACTCTTCGGCCTGAATGCCAAGCGTCACGTCTGGAGGAAACCTGTCACCATCCTTACGGGGAAGCATGGTGGTGGCAGCATCATCATGATGTGGGGATGTTTTTCAACGGCAGGGACTGGGAGACTAGTCAGCACAACCGTTTTCAGCTGTGCTAACATAATTGCAAAAGGGTTTTCTAATAACCAATTAGCATTTTAAAATGATAAACTTGGATTAGCTAACACAACGTGCCATTGGAACACAGGAGTGATGGTTGCTGATAATGGGCCTCTGTACGCCTATGTAGATATTCCATTAAAAATCAGCCGTTTCCAGCTACAATAGTCATTTACAACATTAACAATGTCTACACTGTATTTCTGATCAATTTGATGTTATTTTAATGGACCCCAAACTTTTGAACGTTAGTGTATATAATAACTATACTGGTATAACTATATATATATATATATATATATATATATATATATATATATATATATATATATATATATATATATATATAAATAATACTCAAGGAAATACTAGGTCAGTGTAATCCTAGTATGCCAGTACCACACCAAATGTGAGCATTGTACATTCTTCAAGATAGATCAAGAGACAGGTCAGAAGGAAAACTAACTTTCTTTCAGCTTAGTGAACTCCAGATGGTTTAGAGGAAACCTAACTATCTATCTGTCAATACCTTTGAATAGCAATCTCTTGGTGACCAGCTTAGTAAACTCCAGGCTGTTGGGAGGAAACCTATATATCTGTCAATACCTTTGAGCAGAAGTCTCTTGGCGACCAGCTTTGTGAACTCCAGGCTGTTGAGAGCGATGGCGTTGTAGAGGACGATGGTCCAGAAGTTAAAGGTGTTGAACACAGCTCTGATCCTACGAGACATGGCAGGAGACATCGCCATCTAGAGAAGAGTCCAAACACACCAAGACAGTCGTGAAGAGGGCACGACAAAGCCTATTCTCCCTCAGGAGACTGAAAAGATTTGGCATGGGTCCTCAGATCCTCAAAATGTTCTACACCTGCAACATCGAAGGGCATCATGACTGGTTGCATCACTGCCTGGTATGGCAACTGCTCGGCCTCAGACCGCAAGGCACTACAGAGGGTAATGCGTACGGCCCAGTACATCACTGGGGCCAAGCTTCCTGCCATCCCGGACCTCTATACCAGGCGGTGTCAGAGAAAGGCCCTAAAAATTGTCAAAGACTCCAACCACCACAGTCATAGACTGAAAGTCACTTTAACTATACCTACATGTACATATTACCTAACCGGTGCCCCCGCACATTGACTCTGTACCGGTACCACCTGTATATAGCCTCCTCACATTGACTCTGTACCGGTACCACCCGTATATAGCCTCGCTACTTCTTTACTGTCATTTTCCATCTGGCTAGATCTCTCTCTCTCTCTCTCTCTCTCTCTCTCTCTCTCTCTCTCTCTCTCTCTCTCTCTCTCTCTCTCTCTCTCTCTCTCTCTCTCTCTCTCTCTCTCTCTCTCTCTCTCTCTCTCTCTCTCTCTCTCTCTCTCTCTCTCTCTCTCTCTCTCTCTCTCTCTCTCTCTCTCTCTCTCTGTCTAGATCTCTCTCTGTCTCTCTCTGTCTCTCTCTCTCTCTCTCTCTCTCTCTCTCTCACACACACACTCTCTCTCTTTCTGTCTAGATCTCTCTCTTTCTCTCTTTCTCTCTCACTCTCATACTCTCTCTCTCACACTCTGTTTCTCTCTTACCTCTAGAGAGGCAAAGGGTTCCATGGACAAGAATTTGACGGTCCAGAGCTCGAAGTTTAGTCCAAAGCAGTTGAAGAAAGCCCAAATTAACACCACCTGACAGGGTCCCAGCCACAGGACAGTGATGCCAAAAGTACAGAGCGTAGCAATGGCCTCCTCCCACACGCTGTCATGCTTACCTCCCAGGTAATCATACACATACCTGGAGATATAGACACAGACAGAGGTAATCATACACATACCTAGAGATATAGACACAGGTAATCATACACATACCTGGAGATATAGACACAGGTAATCATACACATACCTAGAGATATAGACACAGGTAATCATACACATACCTGGAGATATAGACACAGGTAATCATACACTTACCTGGAGAAATAGACACAGGTAACCATACACATAACTGAAGGATGATACAGACAGTATGAATGAAGTGACATGCTGGTGACTTACTTGCACAGCCAGTCGTTTATTCCTCTGTTAAAGTGTCTATAAGGGACAGAAATAACAAATCACTTAGTTTATGAAAACGCAAAGATGTGGCGAAGTGAGAAGGTCTGACAGGTCTGTTGACGTACGTCTCAGAGAAGACATAGAGCATTGTGATACATTTAGGAGGTTGAGGAGGGTCCAGATGGTCCAGTCTAGACACAGTGTTGATCACCCCAAACATCACCGCTGCCTTCACCCAGTCATACACCAGGTTAGAGTAGGCCAGACCAACTACAGGAGACAGAGGGAGAGACCAGTCATACACCAGGTTAGAGTAGGCCAGACCAACTACAGGAGACAGAGGGAGAGACCAGTCATACACCAGGTTAGAGTAGGCCAGACCAACTACAGAAGACAGAGACCAGTCATACACCAGGTTAGAGTAGGCCAGACCAACTACAGGAGACAGAGGGAGAGACCAGTCATACACCAGGTTAGAGTAGGCCAGACCAACTACAGGAGACAGAGACCAGTCATACACCAGGTTAGAGTAGGCCAGACCAACTACAGGAGACAGAGACCAGTCATACACCAGGTTAGAGTAGGCCAGACCAACTACAGAAGACAGAGACCAGTCATACACCAGGTTAGAGTAGGCCAGACCATCTACAGGAGACAGAGACCAGTCATACACCAGGTAGAGTAGGCCAGACCATCTACAGGAGACAGAGACCAGTCATACACCAGGTTAGAGTAGGCCAGACCATCTACAGGAGACAGAGACCAGTCATACACTAGGTTATAGAAGGCCAGACCAACTACAGGAGACAGAGACCAGTCATACACCAGGTTAGAGTAGGCCAGACCATCTACAGGAGACAGAGACCAGTCATACACCAGGTTAGAGTAGGCCAGACCAACTACAGGAGACAGAGACCAGTCATACACCAGGTTAGAGTAGGCCAGACCAACTACAGAAGACAGAGACCAGTCATACACCAGGTTAGAGTAGGCCAGACCAACTACAGGAGACAGAGACCAGTCATACACCAGGTTAGAGTAGGCCAGAACATCTACAGGAGACAGAGACCAGTCATACACCAGGTTAGAGTAGGCCAGACCAACTACAGGAGACAGAGACCAGTCATACACCAGGTTAGAGTAGGCCAGACCATCTACAGAAGACAGAGACCAGTCATACACCAGGTTAGAGTAGGCCAGACCATCTACAGGAGACAGAGACCAGTCATACACTAGGTTATAGAAGGCCAGACCATCTACAGGAAGTTTTGAATCCGGCGTAGTTTTGTGTATCAGTACATAAACCATGTGCCATGGAATCGGTACATCAAATCTATATGGCACATCTGTAAATGTTTTGATCCTTAATTGAAACTGGTATATGTTTTTATGAATCACAATTTTCTTTAACCAATTTTGGTCTTTAAATCAGGGCCGACAGACAAGTTACTTACTTTTTCCCACTTCCTCTTGTCTCTTCCATTTTAGCAGTAATGCTGCAATTACATAACAACCTCTCCCTCAATGTGAGCAAGACAAAGGAGCTGATCGTGGACTACAGGAAAAAGAAACACCTTTTCTCCCTCAGGAGACTGAAACAATTTAAAAGTTCTACAGCTACACACACTCTCACCCACACACACACACACTCTCACACATACTACACTGACACTCCAACACACACTCACTGGACTCTACCCACCCACACACCCACACACACACACACACTACACTGACACTCCAACACACACTCACTGGACTCTACCCACACACACACACACACACTACACTGACACTCCAACACACACTCACTGGACTCTACCCACACACACACACACACACTACACTGACACTCCAACACACACTCACTGGACTCTACCCACACACCCACACACACACACACACTACACTGACACTCCAACACACACTCACTGGACTCTACCCACACACACACACACACACACTACACTGACACTCCAACACACACTCACTGGACTCTACCCACACACACACACACACACACACACACACACACACACACACACACACACACACACACACACACACACACACTCACACATACTACACTGACACTCCGACACACACTCACTGGACTCTACACACACACACACACACACACACACACACACACACACACACACACACACACACACACACACACACACACACACACACACATACTACACTACACTGACACTCCAACACACACACTCACTGGACTCTACTCACACATACTACACTGACACTCCAACACACATATATACACACACACACACACACACACACACACACACACACACACACACACACACACACACACACACTCATACCTCTGGCAGTCTCTATGGGGGTGCCACAGGGTTCAATTCTTGGGCCGACCCTATTCTCTGTATACGTCAATGATGTCGCTCTTGCTGCTGGTGACTCTCTGATCCGCCCACCGGACTAGCATCACTACTCTCGACGGGTCTGACTTAGAATATGTGGACACCTACAAATACCTAGGTGTCTGGTTAGACAGTAAACTCTCCTTCCAGACTCACATTAAGCATCTCCAATTCAAAATTAAATCTAGAATTGGCTTCCTATTTCGCCTCAAAGCATTCTTCACTCCCAAACATGCCCTCGTAAAAATGAATATACTACCGATCCTTGACTTCGGATCGGTAGTATATTCAACTACCTCATCCCTATTGTAAGGGCCTGACTGAGGCCAGGTCTCTGACTCCCTCTAGAGCAGTGATGTCAGAGATACGGCCAGATCCGGCCCGCCAGCAGGTTTCATCCGGCCCGAGATGTTATGGGTAATAAACAAAGGCAAAACATTTGCATCCAGTTATTATCAACTATGTGAGTAAAGTAATAGGTTTCTATGATATGATCATAGATTGTAAATAAATCACATTTGATACGTTAATTAAAGCTTGCACTACTATCTATCCGCAGGAAGAAGTAAAAACCGCCAGTTCTGCAGCAACTGGCTTTTTATCTTACCGGTAAAGCTATCTTAGCAAAAAATGCTATTGAAAAAGAGAAAGGTTGACATGGAGTGTAGGGTATTCCAAGAGAAATGGAAAGAGCCGTTGTTCTTCTGGGAGGAGCCTGGAAAACCTGCCTTATCTGGTCAGAGACAGTGGCTGTAGTAAAGGAGTATAACATCAAACGACACTATGAGACCCACGCAGACAAATATGACAAGTACACTGGGCAACTGCCAACCGAAAAGGTGAATGAGCTAGCATCATCTCTAAAAAAACAACTATCTGTATTTTCCAAATGTAGAGACACACATGATGGAGCAGTTAAAGCCAGCTATATCATTGCCAGTGAAATCGCTGCAGCATCCAAACCGTTCTCAGAGGGAGAATTAGTGAAAACCTGCATGCTAAAGGCAGCTGAGCTGGTGAGCACTGAGAAACCACAAGCTTTAGCTAACATTAGCTTGTCGAGAAATACTGTGGCAGAGAGAATCAGGGAACTTGCCGGAGATTTGAACAGTCAACTAAAAGACAAAGTTAAGTCATTTATTGCATTCTCTATTAATATTTAACATTCTGGTGTTTCTGATTGATTGGTACAGCTATTCTGATTGATTGGTACAGCTATTCTGATTGATTGGTACAGCTATTCTGATTGATTGGTACAGCTATTCTGATTGATTGGTACAGCTATTCTGATTGATTGGTACACCTATTCTGATTGATTGGTACACCTATTCTGATTGATTGGTACAGCTATTCTGATTGATTGGTACAGCTATTCTGATTGATTGGTACAGCTATTCTGATTGATTTGTACAGCTATTCTGATTGATTTGTACAGCTATTCTGGACCGACATTTGGCGTTTAATAACAATAACCTGCATTCTTTCAAATGTATAATCAATAAATAACACAGATATTCAAACATAATATGTAATTATTAATAGTTAAAATCATAAAACATGATTTCTATGGCGCTTATAATTAATTGGCAATTTGTTGCACTTCTCTCATCTGTACTTGAAATGTCTTCTTGTCAATGTTGACTAGAAAAAGGCTTTCTGTTCAACCTGTATTTTTCTGATTGCTTCATGTAATACTACATAGTGTTTTTTTCATGTGCCAACAATGCATTGATTGGTATCTGTAGGCCTTCTAGAATGATTTCAGATAAATCCTCCAGCAGTCTAAATAACCATGTGTAGAGTCAAATAGATTTTAGCAGAACATTATCGGGCCCCATGAGGTCCCATCTGTCCCACTACCTAATATGAGTCTGACAGCCCTGCTCTAACGGGAGTGGGATGGCCACAGTCAGGTCCTGACATTCATAGGGAGTTGGTGTTGGGTTTTTGCTAATCCCCAATTAGAGGCAGCTGTCTTGAGTTCTCTCTAATTGGGGATTCTATTTATGTTCACATTTCGTCCACCTGTGTCGTGGATCATTGTATGTGTAGTGCGTTGTCTGTCTGTCTGTCTGTCTGTCTGTCTGTCTGTCTGTCTGTCTGTCTGTCTGTCTGTCTGTCTGTCTGTCTGTCTGTCTGTCTGTGCGTGCGTCCGTGTGTATCTTCCTTTAGAGCGTGTGTGTGTGTGCGTGTGTGTGTGCCTGTGTGTGCGTGTGTGTGCGTGTGCGCGTGTGTGCGCGTGTTACTGTTACAGGCCTACAGCCCAGTCAGACATGTTACTGTTACAGGCCTACAGCCCAGTCATACATGTTACTGTTACAGGCCTACAGCCCAGTCAGACATGTTACTGTTACAGACCTACAGCCCAGTCAGACATGTTACTGTTACAGACCTACAGCCCAGTCAGACATGTTACTGTTACAGACCTACAGCCCAGTCAGACATGTTACTGTTACAGACCTACAGCCCAGTCAGACATGTTACTGTTACAGACCTACAGCCCAGTCAGACATGTTACTGTTACAGGCCTAGAGCCCAGTCAGACATGTTACTGTTACAGACCTACAGCCCAGTCAGACATGTGTTTAAGCAGCTTCATGTCCGTGGGGATGGCGCAGATGTACAGGAAGTGAAAGAAGACGTCCACCATTAATATGGCCCCCAGGTGAACAAGACCCTGAAGAGATATGTTCCACATCTCTGCCTCCTTACGCGTCAGGTCAGCCTTGTTGGCCTGGAATACACACACACACACACACACACACACACACACACACACACACACACACACACACACACACACACACACACACACACACACACACACACACACACACACACACACACACACACACACACACATAAGATGAGCCTGCAGGTGGCAGCAAACACACAGGGCACACTTTATTTTCCTCTCTGTCACTGATGAATCCATAAGCAACATGATGTTTATCTGAATAGAACTGAATCCATAGGCTACATGATATCTATCTGAACAGAACACATACAGCGGGTGAAATAAGTATTGAACACATCACCAATTTTCTCAGTAAATATATTTCCAAAGGTGCTATTGACATGAAAGTTTCACCAGATGTTGGTAACAACCCAAGTAATCCATACATACAAAGAAACCAAATAAGTTCAGAAATTAAGTTATGTGTAATAATGTGAAATGACACAGGGAAAAAGTATTGAACACACTTACTGATATTTATTTAATACTTTGTACAAAAGCCTTTGTTGGTAATGACAGCTTCAAGACGCCTCCTGTATGGAGAAACTAGTCGCATGCATTGCTCTGGTTCTTTCCATAGATTTTCAATGGGATTTAAGTCAGGTGATTGGCTGGGCAATTCTAGCAGCTTTATTTTCTTTCTTTGAAACCAATTGAGAGTTTCCTTGGCTGTGTGTTTGGGATCATTGTCTTGCTGAAATGTCCCCCCTCGTTTCATCTTCATCATCCTGATAGATGGCAGCAGATTTTTGTCAAGAACGTCTCGGTAAATTTGCCCATTCATCCTTCCTTCAATTATGTGAAGTTTGCCAGTACCATTTGCTGAAAAGCAGCCCCACACCATGATGATCCCACCTCCAAACTTCACTGTTGGTATGGTGTTTTTAGGATGATGTGCAGTGTCATTTCTCCTCCAAACATGGTGTGTATTATGACATCCAAACAGTCTGACCACACTATATTCTCCCAGTATTTCACTGGCTTTTCCAAATGTTGTGCAGCAAACTTTAAATGAGCTTCAACATGCTTTTTTTCAGCAATGGAGTCTTGTGTGGTGAGCGTGCATACAGGCCATGGCGGTGGAGTGTATTATTTACTGTTTTCTTTGAGACAACAGTACCTGCTAATTGCAAGTCTTTTTGAAGCTCTCCACAAGTGGTCCTTGGCACTTGGACAACTCTTCTGATTATTCTTTTCACTCCTCTGTCAGAAATCTTGTGAGGAGCACCTGGTCGAGGCAAATTTATGGTGAAATGATTGTCTTTCCACTTCCGTATTATGGCCCCAACAGTGCTCACTGGATCATTCAGAAGCTTAGAAATGCGCCTATAACCAATGCCATCGTTATGTTTTACAACAAATAGGTTGCGAAGGTCTTGAGACAGCTCTTTGCTTTTACCCATCATGAGATGTGTCTTGTGTGACACCTTGGCAATGATACCTTTTTGTAGGCCATCAGTTGGGACTGAACCAGCTGATATTAATTTGCACTGACAGGGGGCTGGATTGCTTTCTAATTACTGATAGTTTTCAGCCTTTGTCTTGGCTTTCCATGCCTTTTTGCACCTCCCTAACTTCATGTGTTCAATACTTTTTCCCTGTGTCATTTCACATTATTACACATAACTTAATTTCTGAACTTATTTGAGTTTTGGTTTCTTTGTATGTATGGATTACTTGGGTTGTTACCAACATCTGGTGAAAATGTCATGTCAATAGCACCTTTGGAAATATATTTACTGAGAAAAATGGTGACGTGTTCAATACTTATTTCATCCGCTGTACATGTACATGTGGCTGCTTTGCGTGATATATTGTCATCTCTACCTTCTTGCCCTTTGTGCTGTTGTCTGTGCCCAGTAATGTTTGTACCATGTTTTGTGCTGCTACCATGTTGTGTTGCTACCATGTTGTTGTCATGTTATGTTGCTACCATGTTGTGTTGTCATGTGTTGCTGCCTTGCTATGTTGTTGTCTTAGGTCTCTCTTTATGTAGTGCTGTTTTTTCTATCTTGTCGTGATGTGTGTTTGGTCCTATATTTATATCTTATTTATTTGTATTTATTTTAATTTTGAATCCCAGCCCCCGTCCCCGCGGGAGGTCTTTTGCCTTTTGGTACACTCTTAGAACAAACGGTACTATCTAGAATCTAAAAGGGTTCTTTGGCTGTCCCCATAGGATAACCCTTTTTTTTAGAAGAATGTAGGCCGTTGCACAGGGCAGGGTTCAGAACCAGGGCCTAAAGCTTGATGATGAGCTTGGAGGGTACTATGGTGTTGAATGCTGAGCTATAGTCAATTGACAGCGTTCTTACATAGGTATGCCTCTTATCCAGATGGGATAGGGCAGTGTGTAATGTGGTGTTGATTGCATCATCTGTGGATCTATTGGGAAGCAAATTGATATATATAGCCTCCTCACATTGACTCTGTACTGGTACTTCCTGTATATAGCCTCCTCACATTGACTCTGTACTGGTACTTCCTGTATATAGCCTCCTCACATTGACTCTGTACTGGTACTTCCTGTATATAGCCTCCTCACATTGACTCTGTACTGGTACTTCCTGTATATAGCCTCCTCACATTGACTCTGTACTGGTACTTCCTGTATATAGCCTCCTCACATTGACTCTGTACTGGTACTTCCTGTATATAGCCTCCTCACATTGACTCTGTACTGGTACTTCCTGTATATAGCCTCCTCACATTGACTCTGTACTGGTACTTCCTGTATATAGCCTCCTCACATTGACTCTGTACTGGTACTTCCTGTATATAGCCTCCTCACATTGACTCTGTACTGGTACTTCCTGTATATAGCCTCCTCACATTGACTCTGTACTGGTACTTCCTGTATATAGCCTCCTCACATTGACTCTGTACTGGTACTTCCTGTATATAGCCTCCTCACATTGACTCTGTTCTGGTACTTCCTGTATATAGCCTCCTCACATTGACTCTGTACTGGTACTTCCTGTATAAAGCCTCGCTATTGTTATTTTACTGCTGCTGTTTAATTATTTGTTACTTTTATTTATGTATTACTTTTTGTTAAAACTTCTTAAAGCATTGTTGGTTAAGGGCTTGTATGTCAGCATTTCACTGTAAGGTCTACACCTGTTGTATTCGGCGCATGTGACAAATACAATTTGATTTGATATGATTTGACTTATCTGAACAGAACTGAATACATAGGCTACATGATATTTATCTGAACAGAACTGAATCCATAGGCTGCATGATATTTATCTGAACAGAACTGAATCCATAGGCTACATGATATTTATCTGAACAGAACTGAATCCATAGGCTGCATGATATTTATCTGAACAGAACTGAATCCATAGGCTACATGATATTTATCTGAACATATAACTGAGTCCATAGGTTAAATTATATGTAACTGAGCTTAGAACTGAATTCATAGGCTACATGATATTTATCTGAATGCAGAACTTGTCGAAAATCATGATATATCCCTGAATGTATAACTTGTTGAAGGACATGATATATCCCTGAATGTAAAACTTGTTGAAGGTCATGATATTTACCTGAACGTATAACTTGTTGAAGGTCATGATATTTACCTGAACGTAGAACTTGTTGAAGCTCATGATATTTACCTGAGCATAGAACTTGTTGAAGATCATGTAATTTACCTGAGCATAGAACTTGTTGAAGGTCATGATATTTACCTGAACGTATAACTTGTTGAAGGTCATGATATTTACCTGAATGTATAACTTGTTGAAGGTCATGATATTTACCTGAACGTATAACTTGTTGAAGATCATGATATTTACCTGAATGTAAAACTTGTTGAAGGTCATGATATTTACCTGAACGTATAACTTGTTGAAGATCATGTAATTTACCTGAGCATAGAACTTGTTGAAGGTCATGATATTTACCTGAACGTATAACTTGTTGAAGGTCATGATATTTACCTGAATGTATAACTTGTTGAAGGTCATGATATTTACCTGAACGTATAACTTGTTGAAGGTCATGATATTTACCTGAATATATAACTTGTTGAAGGTCATGATATTTACCTGAACGTATAACTTGTTTAAGGTCATGATATTTACCTGAACATATAACTTGTTGAAGGTCATGATATTTACCTGAGCATAGAACTTGTTGAAGGTCATGATATTTACCTGAACGTATAACTTGTTGAAGGTCATGATATTTACCTGAACGTATAACTTGTTTAAGGTCATGATATTTACCTGAACGTATAACTTGTTTAAGGTCATGATATTTAATAATATAATAATAATAATAAACTTTATTTATATAGCACCCATCACAGAAAGAATCACAGAGTGCTTTACAAGTAGCAAGTATACCATTTAAAAAACATCATACTAACATAAAAACATAAAACATAAAAGCACAATCAATTAAAAGCTTGTCTAAATAGTAGTGTCTTCAGCTGCTTTTTAAAAGAAACAATAGAATCGGCCACACGCAACGACAAGGGCAGGGCATTCCACAATTTTGGAGCAGTCGCCTGGAAGGAACGATCTCCCCTAGTTTTAAGGCGGGTTTTAGGTACCATCAGGAGATTCTGACCTGAGGAGCGAAGAATACGAGACGAAGAGTAAGGGGTCAACATGTCAGTGATGTATTGAGGCGTCTGTCCATGTAGTGCTTTAAAAGTTAAAATTAAAATTTTAAAATCAATTCTGTATTTTACCGGTAGCCAGTGGAGAGTAAATAAAATAGGAGTAATGTGTGCCCTTCTGTTTGTTCCTGTTAAAAGCCTGGCTGCGGCATTTTGAACCAGTTGAAGACGCCTCAGAGAACAATTGTTAAAACAAGTAAAAAGAGAATTACAATAATCTAACCGTGAAGAAATAAAAGCATGAATGATCATCTCCATGTTAGTTTTGGGCAGTATTGTTCTTAATTTAGAGATATTTCTCAATTGATAAAAACCGTTTCTGACCAGCTGTCTAGAATGACCATCCAGGGACATCGATTGGTCAAACAGAACACCAAGGTTTCTTAGGCTCGTCTGGACAGAGGAGTCCAAGGAACAGAGGTGTTGTTTAATTTGCGATATTTTTTGTTCTGGAGCAATGATCATAGTTTCAGTCTTTTTTGTATTCAGTTGTAGAAAATTGTTATATAACCAAGACTTAATGCATGATAGACATTCCAATAAATCCGTTAATTTTTCAAACTCAGAATCATTAAAAGAGCAGTACAACTGAATGTCATCAGCATAAAAGTGATAAGACACATTTTACATATTTACCTGAACGTATAACTTGTTGAAGGTCATGATATTTACCTGAACGTATAACTTGTTTAAGGTCATGATATTTACCTGAACGTATAACTTGTTTAAGGTCATGATATTTACCTGAACGTATAACTTGTTGAAGGTCATGATATTTACCTGAGCGTAGAACTTGTCGAAGGTCATGATGGGTCCGAAGTAAAAGAAGGGTAGATAGAAGTTGTACTTGAGGAGTTCCAGGATGCTGTAGTTTCCTTCTTTCTTCTCACAGTTCTCCAGAGCAAAACTCATACACCGCATGATGGTGAACCCACAGCCCCCATAGAACAGGATGGAGCGTAGCTCAAAATCCCCTGTCACAAAAGCAGCCTGGTGGAGAGGAAGAGGAAAGAAAGGAGAGGGAGAAGAGAGGTTTAGATAATGCAGTACTTTGACCAGAGCCCTATTGGCCCAAAGAAACATGGCTGATGGGCCGTACAGTACCTGCCAGGATATGAATGGCTCCATCTTGAATGTGGACAGGGTGGTGAGTCCAGCTAGGAAGCAGAGCCAGCGTAGTTTAACCAGAGAGATACTGTAGATCAGTACACAGTGGGACAGGATCAGAGTGGTGTAGGTCCAACCCATAGTGACCAGCACCGCCAGGGTACCATAACCCATGTACATCAGGGATCTATGCTGTGGATAGACACAGACACACAGACACAGACAGACAGACAGGGTTATCATGCTGTGGATGGACAGACACACAGACACAGACAGACAGGGTTATCATGCTGTGGATGGACAGACATACATTTGTTTTCGCTTTGTCATTATGGGGTATTGATGATGTCATTATGGGGTATTGATGATGTCATTATGGGGTATTGTTTGTAGATTGCTGAGGATTTGTTTTATTTAATCCATTTGAGAATAAGGCTGTAATGTAACACAATGTGGAAAAAGTCAAAGGGTGTGAATACTTTCCGGAGGCACTGTATGTATATATTTAAACATATGGATATATATATTTCTGCAGAGCCTTGTCCTCTGGAGGATGAGTTACTCTGCTGACAGGACAGTTGTCCGGAGGATGCTGCCAAACCAACCTGTCACACAGACACATCCCATGTCTATCTAAATATAGCTTTCTCTTTCTAACTCTGTCTCTCTCTCTCTCTCTCCCGCCCTCTCTCTCTGTCACCCTCTCTCTCTCCAACTCTCTCCCTCTCTCTCCTTTTCCACCTGTCCCCTCTCATCACTAAGTCTCTAAAGATATTACAGTTTTTCTCGAGTGCTAACACACAGAAATTGGTAGTGTGAGCCATCCTCACGAAACCATTTAGCCAATTCCCAGCAGAAAGACCATGTACCCCAGTCTATAAACACCATTCACCCTTTTTGCCTCATTTTTCTGGTCTTCTTTGCACACCTCTCACTTTAAGACACAATTGTCACCATGTTGTCATTTAGAAAACACTGCCGTTCAATAAGTAAACTCAAACCAGCGCAATTCAAACACCCTTAACAAACAATTGTCCAGGTGTAAGCACTAACGACCAAAAATACTCAACAAGCAATCAGGAGATTGGAATGAATAAAAAGGGCAACAGGTAAGCTCACCTGTGTTTCAGAATCATGGATGCAAACATCAGAGAACGAGGCAGAGGAATGATAAGAAGGAGAGAGAGAGAGAGAGAGAGAGAGAGAGAGAGAGAGAGAGAGAGAGAGAGAGAGAGAGAGAGAGAGAGAGAGAGAGAGAGAGAGAGAGAGAGAGGGAGAGAGAGAGAGAGAGAGAGAGAGAGAGAGAGGCCGAGGCAGAGGAACAACAATCTCAAATGAGATCCGTGCTACTGTAGCGGACCATGTTGTTGTACACGGTATGACAATGAGGGAAGCTGGGCTGAGAGTACAGCAAAACCTGAGCCGTTTAAGTGTTGCATCGATTGTCTGGACTTTCAGGGATGAAAACAGGAACCATACTATGAAGTTGTACTTCTCTGTACTAAACGTACCATGAAACTATATGCATTACAGTAGCAGAAGCAGACAATACAAGAAAATGACATGAAGTTGAGGATTCATATTGTCAATAATGTGTGACAATGTTAAACACTGTTTGCAGAATTGAAAGAACCAGTTGTTGGTGGTAGACCAAGCATTTTTTCTCAAGCCCAAGTCAACGCCATGGTGAACATGGTTGTGGTAAACAACCTCATACGCCAGACAAGTTGATGAAAATCTCTGGCCTGACCCTGGTCGGAGACAGGATGCTGACCCAGAACAAACTGTTATTGCTATTACAGTACTGTAGGGTACTCTAACCCTCTTACCCAGGTGGAAATGCTTTGTCTCTTTCCTTGTTTTTATAGCCTTCTTTTGTTTTCCACAAATTCCATTTTGGTGACTTTGTGTTGGTGACCTTACAGTACATTACTGTGACCACTACAGTGACAAGCATGATGGTTCAACAAGCAATTGCAGTACTGTACTGTAGAATGTTTGAATGGAAAATAAACATCCTGTAAGAAGGACAATTGTTGTATTTGTGATTGTATGATTCACATCGTATCAAACTCAAGGAGTGGAAAATATCTGAAATTCATGGACACGTTATAGTTATTGGTTCATGAAAAAATAATAGTTTTTTTCAATTCCTCCCAGCAGTGTGTAAAGGGTATTCAGAACGTTGATTGTATTTGATGGTTTTGCGTGTAATTTGAATGCAAAGTTTGATTTCTACGATAGATAATATGGTTTTGACTACAATGTTTACTTTTGGGTTAAAAGGTCAAGGGTTTGGCCAAAATGGTGTGAGTATCAAGACGTGTGTTTAGGGTTTTGCGAAAACGTAGTAGACATTCAAGAAATATGGGTTAGCAATCGAGAAACTGTAAAAGCTACTGTACAATGTAGCTTGTCTCTGGAGGGTGACAAAACTGGTTTCAAATTATGATGAAACTCATATTCTTAACCGTTAGATGATGGTTGTGTTCCGAACTGTATAGGGAACAGGGTGCCATTTGGGACACAGTGATGTATTTCAGGTGTAAACCCACCTGTGGAGCCAGCATGGAGCAGATCTTAGCGAAGATCACATGACCAGACAGGGCGAAGAGGATGTGGTCCCGGAACGTAGAGAACCACATCACCCACTCAATGTCAGCCGTATCCTGCAGCCAGATTAAGTAAAGTAGTGATCAATCATATCAGAGCAGGATTTGTTTCTTTTACTAAATATAAAATATATATTTTACTATATATACAGTAAAAGGTCCACAATTAAGCCTGAATCAAAAGCGTTACTCTCACCATCCTTCTGCCAAAGTAGTACCATCCTGGTGTCACACTGGACTTGAACATCTTTCTGTTTGCATTCGCTGGAACAAGACACATATTAGCTTAGATTCAACGTTTTAAAATAATTGACCTAAAACACTTTTTTTTTGTGTATATGACAGAAAAGCACATTTGGTTGCTATATTTCTGAGTTCTAACTAAACCAACAAAGGCCTGGCTGTCTGAAAATAAATTCCAAGTCTGTCACCCAGGATATTAAACCATGGCTTTAAGACGGGCCGGTGGGCTCTACAGTGAAACTACATACTGTATCACATTTCAAAGCAGGGAAAGAAGCGTCTTGCATATCGCACATGTACTACAACGTCCCTCTTTTTCTGGTAGCAAACCCTGCCTATATCTGTCTGTCTCTGTTGCTCTCCTGGTTGCCCTTGAGGACAGAAGTGCTTGGTTGTGTTGTGTGACTGCTGACATGCCCTACTACAGTAATAACTACAGTGCCACACAGGGCCTCCTATTGAGGTATTACAACTGATCTCTCTTGATCTCTGCTGCGTGGTCTACATAGCTCTCAGCCTTCATAGCTCCCAGCCTCCCCCTGCTCATAGCTTCCACTGCTGTTACATAGCTCCCAGCCTCCCCCTGCTCATAGCTTTCACTGCTGTTACATAACTCCCAGCCTCCCCCTGCTCATAGCTTCCACTGCTGTTACATAACTCCCAGCCTCCCCCTGCTCATAGCTTCCACTGCTGTAACATAGCTCCCAGCCTCCCTTGCACATAGCTTCCACTGGTGCTACATAGCTCCCAGTCTCCCTCTGCTCATAGCTTTCGCTGCTGATGCTAGCTCCCAGCCTCCTAGTCCTGCATAGCTCCCAGCATCCTAGTCCTGCATAGCTCCCAGCCTCCTAGTCCTGCATAGCTCCCAGCCTCCTAGTCCTGCATAGCTCCCAGCCTCCTAGTCCTGCATAGCTCCCAGCCTCCTAGTCCTGCATAGCTCCCAGCCTCCTAGTCCTGCATAGCTCCCAGCCTCCTAGTCCTGCATAGCTCCCAGCCTCCTAGTCCTGCATAGGTCCCATCCTCCTAGTCCTGAATAACTCCCGCTACTGCTGCTCTGCTGGCCCTAGCCCAGCCTCACACACCCCTAACCTTTACCCAATGCAGTACTTTACTGCACTGTACTGTAGGACCACTATATGGACTGAGCTTCCAGATAATCTCAGGGCTGCTCAGACTGTTGGGGCTTTTAGAGCAGGCCCTAGGACTCATCTCTATTGGCTGGCCTACCCTTCCTCCTAGACTTTGAATGCTACTACTTTTATATATATACTGTATATATATCTATCATAAAGGTAACATTCAAAGTCTATATACAGTGCCTTCGGAAACTATTCAGACCCCTTGACTTTTTCCACTTTGTTAGGTTACAGCCTTATCCTAAAATTTATTATATAAATGTTCTTCCTCATCAATCTACATAGAGATATAATGATAAAGCAAAAACAGGATTTTATATATTTTTGCTAATTTATAAAAATAAACCTAAAAGGTACTTTGTTGAAGCACATTTGGTAGCGATTATAGTCTTGAGTCTTCTTGGGAGTTTCTCCCGTTCTTCTCTGCAGATCCTCTCAAGCTCTGTCAGGTTGGATGGGGAACGTTGCTGCACAGCTATTTTCAGGTCTCTCCAGAGATGTTCGATCGGGTTCAAGTCCGGGCTCTGGCTTGGCCACTCAAGGACATTCAGAGACTTGTCCCGAAGCCACTCCTGAGTTGAACCTTCGCCCCAGTCTAAGGTCCTGAGTTCTCTGGAGCAGGTTTTTATCAAGGATCTTTCTGTACTTTGCTCCGTTCATCTTTCCCTCGATCCAAAGAGTTCTGTCTTGTTTTCATCCGACCAGAGAATCATGGTCTGAGAGTCTTTAGGTGCCTTTTGGCGAACTCCAAGCTCTAGGAAGAGTTTTGGTGGTTCCAAACTTCTTCCATTTAAGAATGATGGAGGCCACTGTGTTCTTGGGGACCTTCAACGTTGCAGAAATGTTTTGGTACCCTTCCCCAGATATTTGCATCGACACAATCCTGTCTCGGAGCTCAGTGGACAATTCCTTTGACCTCATGGCTTGGTTTTTGCTCTGACATGTACTGTCAACTGTGGGACCTTTATATAGACAGGTGTGTGCCTTTCCAAATCATGTCCAATCAATTGAATTTACCACAGGTGGACTCCAATTAAGTTGTAGAAACATCTCAAGGATGATCAATGGAAACAGGATGCACCTGAGCTCAGTTTAGAGTCTCATAGCAAAGGCTCTGAATACTTATGTAAATACGGTATTTCTGTTTTAGTTTTTTTTATACATTTGCAAAAATTTCTTAAAATCTTTTTTCCACTTTGTCATTATGGGGTATTGTGTGTAGATTAGTGCGAATAGTCTGGTTATCAATTCGATTAGTTGTTCAGGAGTCTTATGGCTTGGGGGTAAAAAATTGTTGAGAAGTCACTGTGGGGACGACGTCATCGATGCACTTATTGGTGAAGCCAGTGACTGATGTGGTGTACTCCTCAATGCCAATGGAAGAATCCCGGAACATATTCCAGTCTGTGCAGCAAAACAGTCCTGTAGCTTAGCATCTGCGTCATCTGACCACTTCCTTATTGACGAGTCACTGGTACTTCCTGCTTTAGTTTTAGCTTGTAAGCAGGAACCAGGAGGATGGAATTATGGTCAGATTTGCCAAATGGATGGTGAGGGTGAGCTTTGTACGCGTCTCTGTGTGTGGTGTAAAGTTGGTCTAGACTTTTTTTCCCTCTGGTTGCACATTTAACATGCTGATAAAAATGTTACGTTTCCCTGCATTAAAGTCAGCAGTCTTATGGCTTGGGGGTAGAAGCTGTTGAGAAGCCTTTTGGACCTAGACTTCGGTACCGCTTGCCGTGTGGTAGCAGAGAGAACAGTCTATGACTGTGCTGACTGGAGTCTTTCATAATTTTTTGGGCCTTCCTCTGACACCACCTAGTATAGAGGTCCTGGATAGCAGGAAGCTTGGTCCCAGTAAGGTACTGGGCCGTACGCACTACCCTCTGTAGGGCCTTATGGTCGGATGCTGAGCAGTTGCCATACCAGAACTTTAGAACTTTTTGAGGTTCTGGGGACCCATGACAAATCTTTTCAGTCTCCTGAGGGGAAAAAGGTGTTGTCGTGCCCTCTTCACAACATTCTTGGTGTGCTTAAACCATGATAGTTTGTTGGTGATGTGGACACCAAGGAACATGAAGCTTTCGACCCCCTCAACTACAGCCCGATGTGAATGAGGGCGTGTTCAGCCCTCCTTTTCCTATAGTCCATTATCAGCTCCTTTGCCAGGTCTCTGACCTCCTCTCCATAGGTTGTCTCATCGTTGTCGGTGATCAGGCCTACCACCGCTTTGTCGTCAGCAAACTTAATGATGTGTTGGAGTCGTGCTTGGCCACACAGTCGTGGGTGAACAGGGAGTACAGGAGGGGACTAAGCACGCACCACTGAGGGTCCCCCGCGTTGAGGATCAGCGTCGAGGATGTGTTGTTGCCTACCCTTACCACCTGGGGGCGGCCCGTCAGGACGTCCAGGATCCAGTTGCAGAGGGAGGTGTTTAGTCCCAGGATCCTTAGCTTAGTGATGAGCTTTGAGGGCACTATGGTGTTGAACGCTGAGCTGTAGTCAATGAACAGCATTCTCACATAGGTGTTCCTTTTGTCCAGGTGGGAAAGGGCAGTGTGGAGTGCAGTAGAGATTGCCTCACCTGTGGATCTGTTTGGGCTGTATGTGAATTGGATTTGGTCTAGGGTTTCCGGGATGATGGTGTTGATGTGAGCCATGACCAGCCTTGTAAGCACTTCATGGCTACAGATGTGAGTGCTACTGAGCTGTAGTCATGGAACTATGGTGGTCTGCTTGAAACATGTTGGTATTACAGACTCAATCAGGGACATGTTGAAAATGTCAGTGAAGACGCATTCCAGTTGGTTCTGCACTCTGATACATGTCCTGGTAATCAGTCTGGCCCTGCGGCTTTGTAAATGTTGTGAATGTTGACCTTTAAAGGTCTTACTCACATTGGCTACGTAGAGCGTGATCACACAGTCGTGCGGAACAGCTGGTGCTCTCATGCATGCTTTAGTGTTGCTTGCCTCGAAGCGAACATAAAAGGCATTTAGCACGTCTGGTAGGCTCGCGTCACTGGGCAGCTCGTGGCTGGGTTTCCCTTTGTAGTCAGTAATAGTTTGCAAGCCCTGCCACATCCAACGAGTGTCAGAGCCAGTGTAGTAAGATTCAATCTTAGTTATGTATTGACGCTTAGCCTGTTTGATGGTTCATTTAAGGTATAGCGGGATTTCTTATAAGCGTCCGAATTAGTGTCCCACTCCTTGAAAGTGGCAGCTCTAGCCTTTAGCTCGGTGCAGATGTTGCCTGTAATCCATGGTGTCTGGTTTCAGATTCAGAAAACTTTAATGTCCTCAGAGAGGCAATTCATCTTGCAGCAGTCATAAAAACATATCACATCTAAAAATAAATAGCAACAGATATTTACAAGCAAATAGGCAGGGTAGTGCAGTTTCATTCAAGTGCTAAGTACAATTAGTCCAACATTTGTTAAGTTGCAGAATTGTATTTGGAATAAAAGAGTACTTGGCCCTATTCTTTTTAACCTTAGTCTGTACCTGCGGCCAGAGGGAAGGAGTGGATGGGAAGAATCAACCGCTATTTGATTCACCTTCTGGAGGGCTCTGCCCAGGTAGAGAGATGACAGTTCTTGCTATTGGTTGGGATATGTATGGACACTGAGATTATAATATAATGAAAAGCGCTTTACAAATTTAATAAATGATGATATACTTCCATACATCAACATACAGGAACCTTGCTGCGCAAGGAAGAGGCATTTTGATGGACAACAGATATGATACCAGATATGATATGTAGTGTACAGTTAATCAATTGACTGTATTTGTTGTCTGGCTGTATTTCATTCATCCATTATGTATTTCCACATCATAAACAGGGTTAAGATTAGGAGATTCATACATGCAAATGCTTAGATTGCGCTGAATAAATCTCAGCATGTTATTACAATGTTATAATGAAGTCAACTCGGCTCTATGACAATCAGCCATTTTAAACCTTGGACTCCCAAGTGGCGCAGCGGTCTAAGGCACTGCATCTCAATGCTAGAGGAGTCACTACAGACAACCTGGTTCGAATCAAGGCTGTATTGCAACCGCACGTAATTGGGAGTCCCATAGGGCGGCGCACAATTGTACCAGCGTCGTCTGAGTTTGGCCGGTGTAGGCCGTCATTGTAAATACGAATTTGTTCTTAACTGACTTGCCTAGTTAAATAAAAATTTAATAAAAAATGTACTAACTCCTCCTCCTGTCTGTCCTCTCTGTCTCCTCACCTCTCTCTGTGTGTGTGTGTGTGTGTGTATACTTACAGCTGGACACGTCAAAGATCCAGCTGGCAGCCCACAACATGCTCAGACAGACCACTGTGTTATAGAAGTACAGCTCATATCTGGGCAGGGCTGCCTTGATCCCCATGGTGACCGATCAGCTGGTAGAATCCACCCTCGACTCAGGGCCTGCAGTGGATCAATGGTGAGTTAACATCACTCAAATCTACATTTACATTTTATTCAATTAGCAAACTCTCTTATCCAGAGTAAGTGCATTCATCTTAAGGTAACTAGGTGAGACAACCACATTTCACAGTCATAGTCATCAATTAACATGCAGCCTCGGAAGCCCCGGCAACACTAGTTAACATCCAACGTGTTGCAGTGAAACCATGGTGGAAAGAGCCTGCATTCCCAGTAATACATTGAGACAACTCAAGTTACCACGGGTGCCAAAGTCCCCTAAATAAATTAACCTTCTCAGTGCAACACTGGGATTCCACACATCTCTGTCCTCTCCAACGCTGTAGACTTAAACACTACATACATCCTACATAGACTGGTCCTCCTACACATAGACCACATAGACTGGTCCTCTTACACATAGACCACATAGACTGGTCCTCCTACACATAGATCACATAGACTGGTCCTCCTACACATAGATCATATAGACTGGTCCTCCTACACATAGACCATATAGACTGGTCCTCCTACACATAGACCATATAGACTGGTCCTCCTACACATAGACCACATAGACTGGTCCTCCTACACATAGACCACATAGACTGGTCCTCCTACACATAGACCATATAGACTGGTCCTCCTACACATAGACCATATAGACTGGTCCTCCTACACATAGACCATATAGACTGGTCCTCCTACACATAGACCATATAGACTGGTCCTCCTACACATAGACCATATAGACTGGTCCTCCTACACATAGACCATATAGACTGGTCCTCCTACACATAGACCATATAGACTGGTCCTCCTACACATAGACCATATAGACTGGTCCTCCTACACATAGATCATATAGACTGGTCCTCCTACACATAGACCATATAGACTGGTCCTCCTACACATAGACCATATAGACTGGTCCTCCTACACATAGACCATATAGACTGGTCCTTCTACACATAGACCATATAGACAGAGCAATAGAGGTTGACTTCTCTCTCTTTAGTAGTCTATCTCTCCTTAGTAGTCTATCTCTCCTTAGTAGTCTATCTCTCCTTAGTAGTCTATCTCTCCTTAGTAGTCTATCTCTCCTTAGTAGTCTATCTCTCCTTAGTAGTCTATCTCTCTCTCAAACTGGAGAAATGTCCCATTGTAGCTCAGCTATCTATAAAGCTGTCTGTTCTCTGTGTTAGCAGCAGTCCCATGCTGTGTCCCAAAGGCATCCTATCCCCTATATAGTGCGCTACAGCAGCATAGCACCCTGCATCCCACTGATGGCTTGCCTCTAAAGCTAAGCAGGGTCGGTCCTGATCGGGAGAAGTGCTGGAAGTGGTGATTTGATTTGATTAATTAAGATACCCATTAGCCGACGCCAGTTGTTGACAGGAGTCTTACTTGGGTCCGACTCATAACGAAAAATACTTTACAATTTAAAAACATTATCATGTAGTGTGTGTGTGCATCTATAAGTTCCACATACATGTCAGTACATCTCCTAATGGTCCTAGTGGTCACAGGCTGCCACACAGACAATGTGGTGAAGAAGGTGCAACAGCACCTCTTCAACCTCAGGAGGCTAAAGAAATTTGGCTTGGCACCTAAAACCCTCACAAACTTTAACAGATGCATAATTGAGAGCATCCTGTTGGGCTGTATCACCGCCCGAAACGGCAACTGCACCGCCCGCAACCGCAAGGCTCTCCAGAGGGTGGTGCGGTCTGCCCAACGCATTACTGGGGGCAAAATACCCACCCTCCAGGGCACCTACAGCACCCGATGTTACAGGAAGGCCAAAAAGATCATCAAGGACATCAACCACCCGAGCCACGGCCTGTTCACCCCGCTATCATCCAGAAGACGAGGTCAGTACAGTTGCATCAACGCTGGGACCGAGAGACTGAAAAACAGCTTCTATCTCAAGGCCATCAGACTGTTAAATAGCCATCACAGGCCGGCTACCACCCAGTTACTCAACCATGCACCTTAGAGGCTGCAGCCCCATATACTGTACATAGACATGGAATCACTGGCCACTTTAGTAATGGAACACTAGTCACTTTAATAATGTTTACATACTGATTTACCCATCTCATATGTATATACTGTATTCTACTGTATTTTAGTCAATGCCACTCTGACATTGCTCATCCTAATATTTATATATTTCATTCCATTCTTTTATTTTGAGATTTGTGAATTGTTAGATACTACTACACCCGCAATAATATCTGCTAAATATGTGTATGTGACCAGAAAAATATGATTTGATTTGAAATAGATCACCTGTCAATGTTTGTACAGACATGGGCCGGGTAGGCTATCATCAATTGACAACTTTATATCGGTCTGAAGCTCCAATAAAATGTATTTTCCGTATTTATCGGTGTCTCTAGAAAGAGAGAGCAGTAGGGCAGATGAGGACTCAGGGAGGTGAAGTCATCTATGGAGCAGCTGCTGCCTATTTATAACTACTGTTTTACATTTTTATCCCTTGAATTGATATGTTCATTACATTGAAGAAAAGCATCAGTGAAGTATTGACATGGGTAACACATACGGAATAAGTCAATATGTAGGCTTGTTACTTAGTCCACTTTGAGCCGACTTTATTCTGCTTTCTATCAATAACACATTTTATTGAAGGAAACATGCACATTTGATCTCCATAGTAATGAAAACTGTGTTGCTGCTATTAAAAATCACTTCTCTGTGATGTTAGCTGTTTAAATGTCACACAGTCGTGCACTGTAATTTGTTGCCTGACCTTGAGCGAGGCAACGTGGTACTGACCTTGACCGAGGCAACGCAGTGGTAAAAGACAACAAGTCAACAAACAAACAAGTAAATCCCTCCTAAACAAAAACCCACATAAGACAAAATGCTAAAAGGAAAACTCTTTTTTTTAGAGAAAGCGTTCTAGTGTTATTACCGTGTCAGTTGGGTGGGCAGTGCGTTCTGTGCGGGACCACTGACTCCAGTGGAGGGAGCTGCTATTGGTTAAGGGTGTGTGTGGAGGATGTATTTATATTTCAGTGGGGGGCGGACCTGCTACAGTGCCTGTCGCAACAATAGATAGCAGTATAACTGTGTCTGACCTTCAGGCACAGAAGGTTGGTGGCACCTTAATTGGGGAGGACGGGCTCGTGGTAATGGCTGGAGTGGAATAGGTGGAATGGTTTCTATGTGTCTGATGCCATTGCATTGGCTCCGTTCCATCCCGGAGGTATACCAAGCCCTAAGGGAGGTATTCTCCCAGATCCGCGCCACCTGTCTCCCTCCTCATCGCCCATGGGACTGTGCCATCGACCTGTTTTCCGGTGCAACACCTCCGCGCAGACGCATCTACTCTCTGTCTGTGGCTGAGACCCAGGCCATGGAGGATTACATTTAAGAGGAGGTGTTGAAACCAACAGGGTTTCATCCGCACATCCACTTCTCCTGCGTCGGATGGTTTCTTCTTTGTGGCCAAGAAGGAGGGAGGATTACACCCATGCATTGATTACCGAGGATTCAATGACATCACCGTCAGCCATCGAGCAGCTCCGCGGGGCCTGGTTCTTCACCAAACTTGGCCTGCGGAGTGCCTAGAATCTCATTCGCATCTGGGAGGGGGATGAGTGGAAGACGGCGTTCAGCACGATGTCAGGTCACTACGAGTACTTGGTGATGCCCTTTGGCTTAGCCAATGCTCCGTCAGTGTTCACAAGGTGTTCAGGGACATGCTTGGATGACAGGTGATTTGTATACATCGATGACATCCTGATCTTCTCGACCAGCCTGGAAGATCACATCGCCCACGTTCGAGCAGTTCTGGAACGCCTCCTGGCCAATCACCTGTTCGTCAAGGCAGAGAAGTGCCAATTCCATCAGAGGGCTGTCTCCTTCTTGGGATACCAAATCAGCCCGCAGGGAGTGAGGATGGAGGACAAGAAGGTAGATGCGGTTACGTTATGGCCAGTCCCAACCACCAGAAAGGGGTTACAACGGTTTTTGGGGTTTGCCAACTTCTACCGCCGCTTCATCAGGAACTTCAATCCGCGCCAAGCCAGGTGGGCACCAGGTTTTCTTCATCAGGTTCGACTTCACTCTGACCTATCGCCCAGGTTCTAAGAACATGAAGGCCGATGCCCTGTCCCGTATCTACGATTCGGGAGAGGGTCCTGTCCTGAGGGCACCCATAATCCCATCCTCCGGAGTTAACTCTTCATTTCTTGCGCCAGTGCTAAATCCTTTCCTGGTTAGTTATCTGCTAGTTCCAAACTAGTTTAATGAGCCTGCTAACAGCCAGCCAAGTCCGTAAACTCAGAGTACTTCCTATTGTCCGCCTTCAATTAGTCCATTCCCGGAGAGAGTCCTAATAACTTAACTTAGATTATCCGCTTTAGTAAGAGTTAATTACTTTTAATATATTTAAAAGATAAGTGCTATCGAGCGCTGGGTGGAATCAGTCTTACGTTCATTGAGTATCTTAAGTTCAATGACATCACTCCCCCAGTTGTCTCCTCATTAATACCCATTAGAGTTTATAGTTTGCATAACCTTCTAAGTACAGTGTATTTCTTAATTACCAGAGGATCCTGAGATCCTATTTGTCTGCCTTTCATATGACAGTGTAACAGCTTTGCCCGATTCCCCATTAGATCACAGATAAAATACTTTACTTTGCTGTTCAAGTCCTATATTGGTTTAAACTGTAAATAATACTCTAGTGCCCCAGTGAATGGTTCTCTTTCCTTGTGAGCCTCTCCAATCCAAAGACAGGTTAATCACTTCAACAAGACAGTCCCAGGTTTAACAAGGTCACCACAAGTTATAAAGTTTAGCAATTAAGTTTTAATAAACCAATTCAGTTATTCCAATACAATCACAATAATAATTCAATACTCACAATGCTACTTGTTGGTCTCTGGCAGTCAGATGTTCACAAGTATACAAAAAAAATATATAGATTCTACTAAGCAAATAAAAGTTTCTACAAAGTATCTATGTAACAAGCCTGTTATACAGTATACTAGCAGTTGTCGTCCATTAAGTTCTGCTACCGTGTGTCTACTTTCGTGTCTGTGCTCTGGTCTCAGACCAGTCCCTTTAATACTCTCATTCTTTATAAAACATTTTTATTGTGGCTCAACTCAGACCTCCGCACCCAAGGCAACCACCTGTTGAACCTGATGAACTCCAACGTGAACCTGAGTCTGGGTCCGAGCCAGAGCCAGAGAAAAAACACCGAAAAAATTATTGTGGCTCAACTCCAACATGAACTCTAGTTGAACTTCAACGTGAACTCCGAACTCCAGCTGAACCTTAAAACCACACCTCTCATCTCTGTGAGTCACTGCACCCTCTCAGAAACACACACACACAAGACTATGTCTAGACATCCTGTTCCCCTTCCTGTATACACCAGGCCTATAGACAGCTAGACAGGACACTTTTCCTACTAGTTGTTCTAACTTGTACTATTCCCCTGAAATGTATACTAGACATGTGATCCTCCTACTTGGGAAATACATTATCTATTGGGAAGGTTTGTTAGGATCAAAAGGTGTCTATTCCATGTCTCGGTCTATGCTTCCCTCCGGGTCAGTGTGAATTTCACCCTCATCATACTCCCAGTCCTCTACATCACTGGCCTCATACTCCCAGTCCTCTACATCACTGGCCTCATACTCCCAGTCCTCTACATTACTGGCCTCATACTCCCAGTCCTCTACACACTGGCCTCATACTCCCAGTCCTCTATATCACTGGCCTCATACTCCCAGTCCTCTACATCACTGGCCTCATACTCCCAGTCCTCTACATTACTGGCCTCATACTCCCAGTCCTCTACACACTGGCATCATACTCCCAGTCCTCTACACACTGGCCTCATACTCCCAGTCCTCTACATCACTGGCCTCATACTCCCAGTCCTCTACATCACTGGCCTCATACTCCCAGTCCTCTACACACTGGCCTCATACTCCCAGTCCTCTACACACTGGCCTCATACTCCCAGTCCTCTACACACTGGCCTCATACTCCCAGTCCTCTACACACTGGCATCATACTCCCAGTCCTCTACACACTGGCATCATACTCCCAGTCCTCTACATCACTGGCCTCATACTCCCAGTCCTCTACACACTGGCCTCATACTCCCAGTCCTCTACACACTGGCCTCATACTCCCAGTCCTCTACACACTGGCCTCATACTCCCAGTCCTCAGAGGGGTTCCAACCCCATTAATAAAACTCATCCCCCCCAGATCCTTCTCCCATCTGTAGAAGGTCTCCTAGGTTAGTTAGCTCTTCATCCGAGTCAGGACCATTCTAATGGTGATCCCAGGGCTAGGGTCAGGGGCAGTACCTTGATCCACAACAGTTTTTATGAATCAAATGTCAGCCCTTGTATCCAGAACTGCCTGTGAATTTTAGTGGTAAAATGTTTTTAAGCTTGCTTAAAAGCGGCTCAGGACCGTTCATTTTATTGTTGAATCACATATTTTAATAGTTACTTCAAATTACATGGTCTACCCTCACGTTTTTGGCCATGGTTGGTGACTTTAACGGAATGTAGATAGGAAGCCATAATTTCACTCCTCAAAGTCATGAGAGATCCATCGAAGCCCCTTCACGACCTCCCTCCACTCAGAGAGCACTGACAGTTCATAGCTTCTCAGTTGCACCTGCTAGGACAAAGCCATTTCGACTATTTCCTACATTCTGCTATCAGACTCTATACTGGTAGAGATACATCTAACATCTACATGATTCTATGATATATTCAAATAAAATACAATTGCATTGGTTGCATACACATATTTAGCAGATGTTATTGGTCCATACACATACTTAGCAGATGTTATTGGTCCATACACATATTTAGCAGATGTTATTGTGGGTGTAGTGAAATGCTTGTGTCCCTTGATCCAACAGTGTAGTAATATGAAACAATTCAAAATAATACACACACAAATCTAAAAGTCAAATAATGAAATTAAGAAATATATAAATATTAGGATGAGCAATGTTGGAGTGGCATTAACTAAAATACAGTAGAATACAGTATATACATATGAGATGAGTAAATCAGTATGTAAACATTATTAAAGTGACTAGTGTTCCATTATTAAAGTGGCCAGTGATTCCATGTCTATGTACAGTATATGGGGCTGCAGCCTCTAAGGTGCAGGGTTGAGTAACCGGGTGGTAGCCGACTAGTGAAAGTGAAAGTCCAGGGAAGGGTACTGGGTGGTATCCGGCCTGTGATGGCTGTTTAACAGTCTGATGGCCTTGAGATAGAAGCTGTTTTTCAGTCTCTCTGTCCCAGCTTTGATGCACCTGTACTGACCTCGCTTCTGGATGACAGGGGAGAGAAAACAGGCCGTGGCTCAGGTGGTTGATGTCCTTGATGATCTTTTTGGCCTTCCTGTGACATTAGGTGCTGTAGGTGTCCTCGAGGGCAGGCAATGTGCTCCCGGTGATGCATTTGGCAGACCACACTGCCCTCTGGAGCTGGGCTGTGCAGTTGCCGTACCAAGCGTTGATACAGCCCGACAGGATGCTCTCAAAGGTGCATCTGTAAAAGTTTGTGAGGGTCTTAGGGGCCAAGACTAATTTCTTCAGCCTCCTGAGGTTGAAGAGGTTCTGTTGAGCCTTCTTCACCACATTGTCTGTGAGCGTGGACCATTCCAGATTGTCAGTGATGTGTACGCAGAGGAACTTGAAGCTTTTCACCTGCTCCACTGCGGTCCCGTTGATGTGGATAGGGGGTTGCTCCCTCTGCTGTCTCCTGAAGTCCACGATCAGCTCCTTCATTTTGTTGACGTATTTTTCTGGCACAGCTGTATAATGTTTTTTTTCATGTATTTTTGCTGTTCTATATTGTTTTGTATCTTGCAATTCAAGAGTTAATGCAATTCACACATTGCCTTAAAATGTTCTACTTGCCTACTTATAAATTCCAACTAAAACCTTGTGAGAGTTTTTGCCTATCATGCTGCAATTACCATCGACTTGGATGGTGTGGAAATAAAGAGTCTTGCATTCCAGCCTATCAGCTAACCACATCATATGATATAGCAATGTAATGCCCGACAGTCGATGACGTACAACCATTGGTTGATGCAATGCAACGTCTTTTTCATTGCATTGCACAATTGGCCCAGCATCGTCTGAGTTTGGCCAGCGTAGAATTTGTTCTTAACTGACTTGCCTAGTTAAATAAAGGTTTAATAAAAATAAATTAAATAAAACGTCTTCAACGTAATCAGGCAGGAATACCACCAGTATGTGGCTCGCTGATATGTTCAACACTAGCCTCTACAACACGATATGAAACGTTGATGCGGCGCCCCACTGTCTGATTCATATCGGTTGATTTCTGATTATAGTTTCTGATTATATCGACTGATTGCAATTGTATGGGGTGAGTAAATAGCCAGAGTGAATTTACGAACGCACCCTTAGTCAGTGAATCAGGCTGTCTCCATGGTAACCATATACTATTTACGCCATTAGTGTCTTCAAACTACCGTAAAGCCCCTTAAGTATACCCTTACCTAAGGAGATATTTGAGGAGCTCTATGCAACGCCCTTAAACAATTTCCTTCGGTAAGGGACAGTTTTGCATTTATTTTGGCATTGTCTACATGTAAAGAAATTATGGCAAGATATTTATAGTTTTATAATTGTTCATATTCTTGATGACTTTAGTTTTTTATGTGAGAATGTGCTGCTCGGTTTCTTTAACTATAATAAGAATCAAGAAAAAGATTGTGAATCTAAATGTTCTAACGCAAAACATTTAATATTCATAAATGTAAATCCACTAATAAAAAAAACGCTCTTCTTTGTTTTCTATGGGGAATTCGAGCGGTACATAAAGACCATTCTACATTCTTCCAATAAGAAAGCTGTTAAAACAATCAATATGTGTGTATCCTTTAAGGTCTTTGTATAATCTGTCATTTGTTGCTTGTACCCTCTAGCATATGTTATCATTGTCTGTTTGTTTACATCTTGTATGTATAATGATGTTTCTGTAATTAAAAAAAATGAAACAATAATACTAAAAAGGTAAGGCTTCGAACACACCGACTGAGTTTGGCGCTTTGGTACACCGGAAGTACATTCATTTCCAATGGAACGCTGCGTTTGCCTTGCAGAGGCAGTTGCAGTGCGGTTGGATTTATTAAATGCATGCGTCAATCTGTATGCGTAAACGGATTGGCAGAAATGCTAGCAGAAGGTGAAAGTTAAACTTTTTGTTGCGCATATATCTAGATGACGCTGCATACTATTTTGCGCAAATGCAGTCGGTGTGTTCAAAGCGTTAAGACGTTTTATGCAACCGGTGTCTTCCTCAGAGTAACAGCGCCGTGTGCTGGTGAAGGCTGGAATACTTTTGTCGAATGTGCATCAAGTGTATTTATCAACTTTCTAGGGAATAAAATGTTGAAAGTGCCACTCGATAGCTAAAGCATTAATTTACTTATTTTCGGAGATTTCATCATTCTGTTCTATGCACATTGTCGCTCCATGTTTCGTAGCGCAACGTTAACGCTGCTGAGGACCAGTACTGAGATTCGCACTCTTCACTCCGTGCCGAGGGTCTGCCGGTTTCTACCGTCGCTGCTGCGCTGTCCGCCCCAAAACAGGCCGTTCTCGCTGTCGGTCTGCTTGTGTAAGAAGAAGAAGAAAGGTCTTTGGCTGGAGCTTTCCGAAGGACACAAAATGAGTGGCAATATCGAAGAGATTCTCGCCCCGCTGAGGCTGGCAGTGAAAGAACAGGTACATTTTAAAGCCAAGGGAATTAAGCTAAAAAACAACCTTATTTTATCCATTCCAAAGATCCCCACATCACCCATGCATTCATGAGTTCTCTCCCAGAAATGACAGCTCAAACACAGCTGCTGTAGATGGATATTATGATAGATAAGCAGAGCCCTTTGAAAGTAGCATAGCATGTAGCTAGCTAACCGGTAGCCCCATAGTTCACTTAGATACCGGTAACTAACATGTTAACACGGGTTTTTTTTGCCTGTTATTTGGAGATCTGTAGAGCAGATTTGTGGAAAGAGTAAATAACTGATTGGTTGCAGCTATATTCGGTTAACAGTTCTACAAGCTAGCATGGATATGATTTAATAAATAATAGCATTAACATCCATGCCTGCGCCATGCCACGTTTCAGCCCAGATCTGATACAGTGATGTTTGGGTGGCAGTGTTTCCCCTAGTATTTTTTTGTGACTAGCCAAGGGGGAGGTCTCCGACCTCAGATTTTAAAGGCCCTCCTCTTGGCCACAAATATAAAATTTTGCTGATTTCCTGCAATTCTACACTTTTTGCCATGGGGCTGAGAGGAAATGTGCAGTTTCAAAGCTATTTCCTGCAATTAGACATTTTTCCTTGACTGATGCCGTGTTCTTGTCCTATCTGAGTGACTCAAGCATTATAACAAAATCAATGAGGGCGCCATGACATTTTGAATAAAAAAAATGATCTGACTGTCTAGTTTTTATTTGGGATTGTTAGTTTGTATTTGTGGAGTCCAGCAAAATTAAGGCAGTTATACATTTTTTTTTAAACATTACAATACATTCACAAGAGATTTAACAACATTAAGTTAGGCTGGACACATGTTACATTTTTAACAACGCTTTTTTTCTGAAAAAAAAAACAAGTTTGTTGCATCCACCGTGGAGCACAGTTTCGTAGTATTACCGTATGTCCCAGGTGCTTGCCATAGATATGACGTAATCACGAAAAAACAGGCCTTATTTTAGGTCATTTTTCACCCTGCCAGCTCCTATTAGTTATAATGAGCACCGTGGCACCAACTCGCCTTCCGAACGTTCTATTCCCAGCCCATTGTTCTACGTCACAATGCCTGCTTCGCTATGGTTGTCAATGAGACCTGCCCACGTTTAACCAATTGCTGGTAGTTAAAACATCAACAACAACAAAAAATTACCCATGGAACTGGTAAGGGGGTCGTCCTATTGTTTCCTATAGGGGAAATATACACTACCGTTCAAAAGTTTGGGGTCACTTAGAAAAGCAACAATTTGTCTTTAAAATAACATCATATCAGAAATACAGTGTAGACATTGTTAATGTTGTAAATGACTATTGTAGCTGGAAACGGCAGATTTTTAATGGAATATCTACATGGGCGTAGAGGCCCATTATCAGCAACCCTCACTCCTGTGTTCCAATGGCATGTTAGCTAATCCAAGTTTATCATTTTAAAAGGCTAATTGATCATTAGAAAACCCTTTTGCAATTATGTTAGCACAGCTGAAAACTGTTGTGCTGATTTAAAGAAGCAATAAAACTGGCCTTCTTTAGACTAGTTGAGTATCTGGAGCATCAGCATTTGTGGGTTCGATTACAGGCTCAAAATGGCCAGAAACAAATAACTTTCTTATGGCTTTTTCTTTGCAACTCTGCCTAGAAGGCCAGCATCCCGGAGTCGCCTCTTCACTGTTGACGTTGATACTGGTGTTTTGTGGGTACTAATTAATGAAGTTGCCAGTTGAGGACTTGTGAGGCGTCTGTTTTTCAAACTAGACACTCTAATGTAATTGTCCTCTTGCTCAGTTGTGCACCGGGGCCTCCCACTCCTCTTTCTATTCTGGTTAGAGCCAGTTTGCTCTGTTCTGTGAAGGGAGTAGTACACAGCGTTGTACGAGATCTTCAGTTTCTTGGCAATTTCTCGCATGGAATAGCCTTCATTTCTCAGAGCAAGAATAGACTGACGAGTTTCAAAAGAAAGTTCTTTGTTTCTGGCCATTTTGAGCCTGTAATCAATCCCACAAATGCTGATGCTTCAGATACTCAACTAGTCTAAAAAAGGACCGTTTTATTGCTTCTTTAATCAGCACAACAGTTTTCAGCTGTGCTAACATTGCCAAAGGGTTTTCTAATGATAAATTAGCCTTTTTAAAATGATAAACTTGGATTAGCTAACACAACGTGCCATTGGAACACCGGAGTGATGGTTGCTGATAATGGGCCTCTGTATGCCTATGTAGTTATTTCATTAAAAAACAGCTGTTTCCAGCTACAATAGTCATTTACAACATTAACAATGTCTACACTGTATCTCTGAACAATTTGATGTTATTTTAATGGACAAAAAATTTGCTTTTCTTTTAAAAACAAGGACATTTCTAAGTGACCCCAAACTTTTGAAGGGTAGTGTATATGGTACTGTATCAAAATCAGTGTGTACTTGTGTTTGTATGCAAGTGTCTGTGTTTGTGTTGCTTCGCAGGCCACTCTGTTTTTATCTGTTTTTTAAATGTAATTTTACTGCTTACATGAGTTACTTGATTTGGAATAGAGTTCAATGTCTTGTGGGGTATGGATGGGTGTCTGAGCTGTGTGCTAGTAGTTTAAACAGACAGCTCGGTGCTTTCAACATGTCAATACCTCTCACATATACAAGTAGTGATGAAGTCAGTCTCTCCTCCACTTTGAGCCAGGAGAGATTGACATGCATATTATTCATGTTAGCGCTCTTTGTACATCCAAGGGCCAGCCGTGCTAACCTGTTCTGAGCCAACTGCAATTGTCCTAAGTCCCTGTTTGTGGCACCAAACTACACGACTGAACAGTAGTCCAGGTGAGACAGAACTAGAGCCTGTAGGACCTGCCTTGTTGATAGTGCTGTTAAGAAGGCAGAGCAGTGCTTTATTATGGACAGACTTCTCATCCTAGCTACTGTTGTAACAATATGTTTTGACCAGGACAGTTTATAATCCAGGGTTACTAAAAGCAGTTTAGTCTCCTCAACTTGCTCAATTACCACATTATTCGTTACAACAGACTATGATCTATAATGTCAAAAGCCCCTACAATCTAAGTAGTTGGCAAACCTTTTACTATCATTCAATATCAGTGGGTTTTGTGATAGGTGTTCCAAACCTTTTACTATCATTCTTTATGTCATTTATCTTTGTTTCACAGTGAAGTTTCTTCTTCTTTTTATTCAGTTTAGTCACATGATTTCTCAGTTTACAGAACGTTTGCCAATCTGACTTATTTTCCATTCCTTTTGCCTCATCCTTTTCAACCATAACATTTTTCAATCCCTCATCAATCCACGGGGATTTAACAGTTTCTACAGTCGTGTTCTTAATGGATTCATGCTAATTAGTAACTAGAATAAGCAGTTTCATAAATGTGTCAAGTGCAGCATCTGGTTGCTCCTCATTACAAACCACAGACCAACAGATATAATTTACATCAACAACATATGAATCACTATAACACTTATTGTATGACCTCTTAAACACAATTCTGCCACCAGTTCTCAAAGATGATCTTATTTTTAATTTTTTTTAAACATGTAGCTCCTTTGATATTTTCTACAGACTTTATATCTGGTTTTAGTTGTTTAAGCTTACACTGAAAATTATGTTGTATGTACAGTACCAGTCAAAAGGTTCAACACACCTACTTATTGAAGGGTTTTTCTTTGGTTTCTACTATTTTCTACATTGTAGAATAATAGTGAAGACATCAAAACTATATGGAATCATGTGGTAACCAAAAAAGTCTTAAACAAATCCAAATATATTTTTAGATTCTTCAAAGTAGGCACCCTTTGCCTTGATGACAGCTTTGCACACACTTGACATTCTCTCTGTTGGCCCAGTGGGGTCCGGGTTTGGCCGGTGTAGGCCGTCGTTGTAAATAGGAATTTGTTCTTAACTGACTTGCCTAGTTAAATAGCATAAAACAAAATACTCTGCTTCTCACAAAGACATGGCAGTTGGAACCAAAAAATCTCAACTTTGAACTTATCAGACCAAAGGACAGATTTCCATTGGTCTAATGTCCATTCCTCGTGTTTCTTGGCCCAAGCAAGTCTCTTCTTCTTATTGGTGTCTTTTAGTGGTGGTTTCTTTGCAGCAATTCGACCATGAAGGCCTGATTCACACAGTCTCCTCTGAACAGTTGATGTTGAGATGTGTCTGTTACTTGAACTACAAACAGAAATACACCTCAGTATTTCTACGATTTAGTGGTGGCCTGCAACTGCTAAATACATCTAGGCAAAACACTATGTGGGCAGGTTCGAGTCCTCTGTGCGGTCTATGGAAGGTCTCCTAACAACAGCAGAAACTGAAGGTGTAGTATTCTGTCTCAGTACTAGGTGTAGTATTCTGTCTCAGTACTGGGTGTAGTATTCTGTCTCAGTACTGGGTGTAGTATTCTGTCTCAGTACTGGGTGTAGTATTCTGTCTCTGTACTGGTTGTAGTATTCTGTCTCAGTACTAGGTGTATTTGTCATGTTACAGGGTGAGCTGGTGCGCCAGATGAAACAGGATGGTGCTCCTGATGTTGACGTCCTTAAAGCTGTGGCTGAACTGAAAGCCAGGAAGAGAACTCTGGAAACTAAGGTGAGCACTGCTACAGTATCTCGTATAGTATACTACAATATGCCAGAATCACACCAAATACTTTTCTGATTGAAGCAATGGTTTAATCTTTCCAATAACAATCTCTATTTTGTTTAAGCTGAAATCAGCTTTGGTAGGTATGCACTACCGTAATCACTACCGTAGGTCATCTTAATCACCTCACTACTGTTTGCATTTCAGGAACTGTCTCTGCAGCCCAAAGATGACATCGTTGACAGAACCAAGATGGAGGATACGTTGAAGAGGAGATTCTTCTACGACCAGGCCTTTGCCATCTATGGAGGTGAGATCTATGTAACACCTACTTATGGGTGGAGTCATACAAAGACAACATTGGCTTTAATCAATCAGATTTTATTTGTGTAGATGTGAGAGGTCTGTATGACTTTGATATTCCCTCTACAGGTGTGAGTGGTCTGTATGACTTTGGCCCTGTGGGCTGTGCCTTGAAGAACAACATCCTGCAGGCCTGGAGGCAGCACTTCATCCAGGAGGAGCAGATCCTGGAGATCGACTGCACCATGCTCACCCCGGAGACCGTTCTCAAGTGGGTCCTGACGCTACACTCCACACTGCAATTAGCTTAACTTGACTAACATAGTGGTTATAGGATTGCTAACACAAAGGGAGGGACTGTACTGTAGGAGCCAATGTCCAGTAGACTTCTGTTATTGCACTAATTGCTTTATAGACATGTAGACTTAAAGTTCTGGTATAATGGTATGTGGTTAGATATCTGTATAGGTAGGGGGTGCCTAGTGGTTCCTAGAGACAGACAGGCAAACAGACCGACGGGGTGCCTAGTGGTTCCTAGAGACAGACAGATTGGGTGCCTAATGGTTCAGACAGACAGACAGTGGGTGCCAGGTGTTTCCTAGAGACAGCCTAGCGGTTAGAGCGTTGGGCCAGTAACCGAAAGGTCGCTGGTTCAAATACCCGAGCCGACAAGATAAAAAACCTGTCAGTGTCCTTGAGCAAGGCACTTAACCCTATTTTGCTCTGGGGGTGCCGTTCTACTATGGCTGACCATGTAGGTAGACCGTCATTGTAAATAAGAATTTGTTCTTAACCGACTTGCCTCTTTTTAAATAGAAATAAAATAACAGCTGACCGTGCTGATCTATAGGTTTTGATTGACAAGCTCATTTGAACTCTGTGATACTATGCATGGGAACTGCCTCTACTGAATACCCATACTTGCGTTATAAATAGGACTTTTGTGTATGTGAAAAAATGATGTTTTATAGTATGACATTTCAAAATGTAAGAATGCTTTAAATGCCAGGATGTCCTACTCACTTCAGCTGTCCATCTAGTAGAATTCTCTGCACTATATTCTGGAAGAGAATGGTCTTTATCTAGTAGTATGTTTTGACCGTGACAGTCAAAACAACTCGCTCAATTTCCACATTCATCACAAGATGTAGTTGAGCTTTAGGGTTTAGTGAATGGTTTGTCCCAAATACAATGCTTTTAGTTTTTGAAATATTTAAGAATAACTTATTCCTTGCCACCCATTCTGGAACTAACTGCAGCTCTTTGTTAAGTGTTTGAGTCATTTCAGTCGCTGTAGTAGTTGACGTATTTAGTGTTTTCCGCGTACATAGACACGCTGGCTTTACTCAAGGCCAGTGGCATGTCATTAGTAGATGGAAAAAAGTAAGGGGCCTAGACGGCTACCCTGGGGAATTCCTGATTCTACCTGGATTATGTTGGAGAGGCTTCCATTAAAGAACACCCTCTGTGTTTCTGTTAGACAGGTAACTCTTCATCCACATTATAGCAGGGGGTGTAAAGCCATAACACATAATACATTTTTCCAGCAGCAGACTATGATTGATCATGTAAAAAGCCACACTGAAGTCTAACAAAGCAGCCCCCACAATCTTTTTATCATCAATTTCTCTCAGCCAATCATCAGTCATTTGTGTAAGTGCTGTGCTTATTGAATGTCCTTCCCTATATTCGTTCTGAAAGTCTGTTTACTGTAAAATAGCATTGTTTCTGGTCAAACACAATCTTTCCAAAATTTTACTAAGGGTTGGTAACAAGTTGATTGGTTGGCTTTTTGAGCGAGTAATGGGGGCTTTAATATTCTTTATTTATTTTTTTATATATATATATATATACACAGTGGGGAGAACACGTATTTGATACACTTCCGATTTTGCAGGTTTTCCTACTTACAAAGCATGTAGAGAGCTGTAATTTTTATCAAAAATCCAGAAAATCACATTGTATGATTTTTAAATAATTAATTTGCATTTTATTGCATGACATAAGTATTTGATCACCTACCAACCAGTAAGAATTCCGGCTCTCACAGACCTGTTAGTTTTTCTTTAAGAAGCCATCCTGTTCTCCACTCATTACCTGTATTAACTGCACCTGTTTGAACTCGTTACCTGTATAAAAGACACCTGTCCACACACTCAATCAAACAGACTCCAACCTCTCCACAATGGCCAAGACCAGAGAGCTGTGTAAGGACATCAGGGATAAAATTGTAGACCTGCACAAGGCTGGGATGGGCTACAGGACAATAGGCAAGCAGCTTGGTGAGAAGGCAACAACTGTTGGCGCAATTATTAGAAAATGGAAGAAGTTCAAGATGACGGTCAATCTCCCTCGGTCTGGGGCACCATGCAAGATCTCACCTCGTGGGGCATCAATGATCATGAGGAAGGTGAGGGATCAGCTCAGAACTACACGGCAGGACCTGGTCAATGACCTGAAGAGAGCTGGGACCACAGTCTCAAAGAAAACCATTAGTAACACACTACGCCGTCATGGATTAAAATCCTGCAGTGCACGCAAGGTCCCCCTGCTCAAGCCAGCGCATGTCCATGCCTGTCTGAAGTTTGCCAATGACCATCTGGATGATCCAGAGGAGGATTGGGAGAAGGTCATGTGGTCTGACTCCACTCGCCGTGTTTGGAGGAAGAAGGATGAGTACAACCCCAAGAACACCATCCCAACCGTGAAGCATGGAGGTGGAAACATCATTCTTTGGGGATGCAGTTCTGCAAAGGGGACAGGACGACTGCACCGTATTGAGGGGAGGATGGATGGGGCCATGTATTGCGAGATCTTGGCCAACAACCTCCTTCCCTCAGTAAGAGCATTGAAGATGGGTCGTGGCTGGGTCTTCCAGCATGACAACGACCCGAAACACACAGCCAGGGCAACTAAGGAGTGGCTCCGTAAGAAGCATCTCAAGGTCCTGGAGTGGCCTAGTCAGTCTCCAGACCTGAACCCAATAGAAAATCTTTGGAGGGAGCTGAAAGTCCGTATTGCCCAGAGACAGCCCCGAAACCTGAAGGATCTGGAGAAGGTCTGTATGGAGGAGTGGGCCAAAATCTCTGCTGCAGTGTGTGCAAACCTGGTCAAGAACTACAGGAAACGTATGATCGCTGTAATTGCAAACACAGGTTTCTGTACCAAATATTAAGTTCTGCTTTTCTGATGTATCAAATACTTGTTCTCCCCACTGTGTGTATATCTATCCATCTATCCATCCATCCATCCATCTATCCATCTATCCATCTTCCCCAATCGCGATCCAATTACGATCTTGTCTCATTGCTGCAACTCTCCAAATGGCTCGGGAGAGGCGAAAAGCCAAACCCTCCCCTAACCCGGACGACGCTGGGCCAATTGTGCCCCGCCCTATGGGACTCCGGTCATGGCCGGTTGTGACACAGCCTGGGATCGAATCCGGGTGTGTAGTGAACGCCTCAAGCACTGAGACCTTAATGCCTTGTGCCACTCGGGAGGCCGTGGCTTTACTATTCTTAGGTAGCGGAATAACATTTGCTTCCCTCCAGGCCTGAGAAGACACACTCTCTAGTAGGCTTAGATTGAAGACATGCCAAATAGGAGTGGCAGTATCGTCCGTTATTATCCTCAGTAATTTTCCGTCCAAGTTGTCAGATTCCGGTGGTTTGTCATAGTTGATAGACAACAATCATCTTTTCACCTCTTCCTCACTCACTTTACAGAATTCAAAATGACAATGCTTGTCTCATAGTTTTGCCAGTTATACTTGGATGTGTATTGTCGCCGGTTGTTGCTGACATTTGTATTGTATTTATTAAGGATCCCCATTTAGTTCCTGCCAAGGCAGCAGCTACTCTTCCTGGGGTCTGGCACTTATACAATTTTAAAAACATTCGTTACAGGGTTGACAACACACTAAGTGTTTGCCCTCATCACCTAATCAAAGGAGAGAGACTTTTAGATTTCTTCAAAACAATTGAACTTTATGAATTACTGCCGTAATGGAGCTGGTCGGTGACCTCCCCTGGAGGTGATAACTGAGAAGAACTGAGTTACAGCTCTTTGTAGTCTTCCTGAGTTACACTGTGCTCTCAGTCAACAGAAATCAAGATGTTCATGGTGCCAAATATCTGTCTCTAGTTAATTTACTACTTGTTTATACAGAAATACTAATGCAACATAGACACTAGGTCTTTCCCTTCATTTATGAAGTTCATTATTTATCTGCAATGTGGGATGTATATAAACTAGAGATTGGTCTCCCTGCACCAACAGACAACCCAACTAATCATGGAATGGAATGCAGTGTTTTGGGTTTTCACCAAGCCATCGTAACTCAGCTGTCAGCGTCTCGGGCTCATCTCCGTTTCACACAGACTGTGAATGTACTAATATATGACATTCTATTTAAAAGTCATGTGATTTTAACATAGTAAACACAAAAGAGGTTGGTGATGCAGTATGTAAACATGATTAAGTGACTAAGATGCCGAAGAATAGTAGTTTCCTTAAAGTGGCCGGTGATTTCTAATCTACACTACCGTTCAAAAGGTTGGGGTCACATAGAAATGTCCTTGTTTTTGAAAGAAAAGCTAATTTTTTTTGGTCCATTTTTTAAAATAACATAAAATTTATCAGAAATACAGTGTAGACGTTGTTAAAGTTGTAAATGACTATTGTAGCTGGAAACGGCTTTTATATTTAATGGAATATCTACATGGGCGTACAGAGGCCCATTATCAGCAACCATCACTCCTGTGTTCCAATGGCACGTTGTGTTAGCCTTTTTTAAAATGATCAACTTGAATTAGCTAAAAAAAAAAAAAAGAATCTACACAAACCTTCAAATAGGTATGTACCACTGGGGCGGCAGGTAGCCCAGTGGTTAGAGTGTTGGGCCCATAACCGAAAGGTTGCTGGATCAAATCCCCGAGCTGACAAGGTAAAAATCTGTCGTTCTGCCCCTGAACAAGGCAGTTAACCCACTGTTCCTAGGCCGTCATTGAAAATAAGAATATGTTCTTAACTGACTTGCCTAGTAAAATAAAGGTAAAAAAAAAGAGACATATAAACTCTTTTTTTTAGTATTTTCATTTTAGAGGTTAAAAGTTGGACAAATCGGGTGAAAAAATCAGTTTCCCCACATAACATATTTCCCCCTTTCACCATCACTCAGTAGCTTTTACTCCCTCTCCACCATTTTTTAAAAAGCCTCCTACGGGGGCTGGGATTAAAAATATAGTACAAAACACACATCACGGCAAGAGAGACAACACAACACTACATAAAGATAGACCTAAGACGGCAACATAGCAAGGCAGCAACACATGACAACACAGCATGGTAGCAACACAAAACCTGGTACAAACATTATTGGGCACAGACAACAGCACAAAGGGCAAGAAGGTAGAGATGACAATACATCACTCAAAGCAGCCACAACTGTCAGTAAGAGTGTCCATGATTGAGTCTTTGAATGAAGAGATTGAGATAAAACTGTCCAGTTTGAGTGTTTGCAGCGAACTGAAAAGACGAGCGACCCAGGGATGTGTGCTTTGGGGACCTTTAACAGAATGTGACTGGCAGAACGGGTGTTGTATGTGGAGGATGAAGGCTGCAGTAGATATCTCAGATAGGGGGGAGTGAGGCCTAAGAGGGTTTTATAAATAAGCATCAACCAGTGGGTCTTGCGACAGATATACAGAGATGACCAGTTTACAGAGGAGTATAGAGTGCAGTGATGTGTCTTATAAGGAGCATTGGTGGCAAATCTGATGGCCGAATGGTAAAGGAACATCTAGCCGCTCGAGAACACCGTTACCTGCCGATCTATAAATGATGTCTCAGTAATCTAGCATGGGTAGGATGGTCATCTGGATCAGGGTTAGTTTGGCAGCTGGGATGAAAGAGGAGCGATTACGATAGAGGAAACCAAGTCTAGATTTAACTTTAGCCTGCAGCTTTGATATGGGCTAAGAAAGTTTTCTTGTAGTGACAGTATTTGTTGACTTAGTACAGCTGACGGCTCTGTTCTTTCCCAATATGAATATTGAGGTATTTAGTACAGCTGACAGCTTTTGTTCTTTGCCAATCTGAATATACGGGTATATTGTGCTATTGTCTACAGGACGTCTGGGCACGTGGACAAGTTTGCGGACTACATGGTGAAAGACGTGAAGAACGGAGAGTGTTTCAGGGCAGACCACCTCCTCAAAGGTTAGTCTATACTGTTGACATGGTTTGAAAAAGAGAGATGCCCTATTCACACCTGGTATTTCCTCCACATCAATATAATAGAATTGAGCCCTGACATTACAGTAGTCAAACCTTTGTTCAGTGCACTGTGCTGTCCTTGTGCATTAGTTGTCTGGGGCCTGTCAGTACTTTGTTGTCCCTCCATCAGTTGGACCGGGTTCTACACAAACTGAACACAAGCTCAGAGCCCTGGGTCTGGACATCACCCTCTGAAACTGGATCCTGGACTTCCTGACAGGCAGACCACAGGCTGTGAGGATTGGCAACAACACCTCCACACTGACTCTTAACACAGGGGCCCCCCAGGGGTGTGTCCTCAGCCCTCTGCTGTACTCCCTGTTCACCCAAGACTGCAAGGCTTTGCAAGACACCAGTTCCATCATCAAGTTTGCTGACGACACCACTGTTTTAGGCCTGATAACCAACAGTCAGCCTATAGGGAGAAGGTAAGTGAACTGACTTTGTGGTGCCAGGACAACAACCTAGTAGTTGATTGTTGACTTCAGGAGTAAAGGAGGGAACGTGTCCATGTCAACAGGACTGCAGTAGAGAGAGTCACAGGTTTTAAGTTCCTAGATTTCCACATCACAGAGGACTTGACATGGACCAACACCACCACCACTCTTGTCTTGCGGCTGAAGAAACTCTGCATGCCACCCCGGGTACTCTCCGAATACTACCGCTGCACCATCGAGAGCGTCCTGGCTGGTTGCATCACGGCTTGGTACCAGAATTGCTCCATCCACGACCGCAAGTCCCTCCAGTGGGTGGTGAAGAAGGCCCAGTAAATCACTGGGACCGTGCTCCCACCCATCCAGGACATCTAGGCACGCAGCATCATCAAGGACCCCCACACACCCCAGCCATGAGCTGTTCACTCCCTTACCATCAGGCAGACTGGATCAGAGCATGAGATCCGGTAGATCTAATCTACAAGCCATCAGACTACTGAACACTTGAACTGGACTGACCACCTTCTCTGATTCTCCGCACCTTAGCACACATGCACACACAGACATACACACATCCCAACTGCTGCTACCAGACTCGTGTTATACTGTTCCGTTTATACACGGTCCCCCATCCCTCCTTCCCCAATACACATGGAAATATTGGAGTATAAATTGTTCCTTCCTGTTTTCTACTTGTGCTAAAATGTTTATTCTATTCTACTGAGCCATTTATTTTATGTTCATATTCTTATCTTTTATTATTTCTTATTTTTCCATTGTGGAGAAGGAACCTGCAAGTAAGTATTTGGTTGGACAGTGTACCATGTGTATCCTGTACATACAACTAGTCTTGGTCTGAACCAACAAACTGTCCCAGTAGATATGACTGTGACCCTGTCTTTCTCTGTTCAACTCAGCTCACCTGCAGAAGCTGATGTCCGATAAGAAGTGTGGTGCAGAGAAGAAGCAAGAGATGGAGGAAGTGGTCACTCAGGTTGGTACTGGTGGACAGACGGTGGTGTAGAGACTCACACTATACCTTCATCAATCCCAGAAGCCTTAAGTTATTGTTTAATGTCAACAAGTGACTGGCCGTGTTTTCATTGGTCTCTCCAGATGGACAACTACACCCAACAGGAGTTGACTGACCTCTTTGTGAAATACAGCGTCAAGTCCCCCACCACAGGAAATGACGTTTCAGCGCCACATCTCTTCAACCTGATGTTCCAGACGTCCATCGGACCAGGGGGAAACATGACAGGGTAATGGAGCAATCACTCACTCTGTACTCAGATGTTAGTTGTACTGGGTGGGATGTACTATAGCGTTTCCAATAGTGACATTGGTAGTTTTGCCAATTACCTAATTTGTGGTGGACCAGTACCAGTGTTTTACTGAGTGGGTCTGACTGTGTTCTGCAGCTACCTGAGGCCTGAAACCGCCCAGGGAATCTTCCTCAACTTCAAGCGCCTTTTGGAATTCAACCAGGGAAAGCTTCCCTTCGCTGCTGCTCAGATCGGCAACTCCTTCAGGAACGAGATCTCACCTCGCTCAGGACTCATCCGTGTCAGGTGAGTTCTAGTCTGGAGATGAAGCTGTATTAGTGTCTACCTGACAGACAGTCTGTGATGTGTTAGTTTCTACCTGACAGTCAGTCTGTGATGTGTTCGTTTCTACCTGACAGTCAGTCTGTGATGTGTTCGTTTCTACCTGACAGTCAGTCTGTGATGTGTTCGTTTCTACCTGACAGTCAGTCTGTGATGTGTTAGTTTCTACCTGACAGTCAGTCTGTGATGTGTTAGTTTCTACCTGACAGTCAGTCTGTGATGTGTTAGTTTCTACCTGACAGTCAGTCTGTGATGTGTTAGTTTCTACCTGACAGTCAGTCTGTGATGTGCTAGTTTCTACCTGACAGACAGTCTGTGATGTGCTAGTTTCTACCTGACAGACCGTCTGTGATGTGTTAGTTTCTACCTGACAGTCAGTCTGTGATGTGCTAGTTTCTACCTGACAGTCAGTCTGTGATGTGCTAGTTTCTACCTGACAGTCAGTCTGTGATGTGCTAGTTTCTACCTGACAGTCAGTCTGTGATGTGCTAGTTTCTACCTGACAGACAGTCTGTGATGTGTTAGTTTCTACCTGACAGACAGTCTGTGATGTGTTAGTTTCTACCTGACAGACCGTCTGTGATGTGTTAGTTTCTACCTGACAGACCGTCTGTGATGTGTTAGTTTCTACCTGTCAGACCGTCTGTGATGTGTTAGTTTCTACCTGACAGACAGTCTGTGATGTTAGAGGGTCAGTTGAGATGATGGTTGTCCTGGTGCTTCCAGAGAGTTCACCATGGCTGAGATTGAGCACTTTGTGGACCCGACAGAGAAGGTCCACCCCAAGTTCCCAAACGTGGCTGACCTGGAGATCCTCCTGTACTCCTCCAAGGCCCAGACCAGTGGCCAGTCTGCTCACATCATGAGGCTGGGGGACGCTGTGGAGCAGGTATTTTTATTATGGATCCCCATTAGTTCCAGCCAAGGCAGCAGCTACTCATCCAGCAAAATTAGAGCAGTTTATACAATTTTAAAAACATTACAATACATTCACAGATTTCGTGCCCTCGGGCCCCTACAGCAACACTACCACATATCTACAGTACAAAATCCATGTGTACGTGTGTGTAGTGCGTATGTTATCGTGTATGCAGGCGCCTGTGCCTGTGTTGCTTCACAGTCTCCGCTGTTCCATAAGGTGTTTTTTTTTTCATTTTAATTTATCTAATTTTACTTTTTGCATCAGTTACCTGATGTGGAATAGAGTTCCATGTAGTTATGGCTCTATTTAGTACTGTGTGCCTCTCATAGTCTGTTCTGGACTTGAGGCCTGTGAAGAGACCTCTGATGGCATGTCGTGTGGGGTATGCACGGGTGTCCGAGTACCTTCAGCTTGTCAACACCTCTTACAAAAACAAGTAATGATCAAGTCAGTCTCTCTTCCACTTTGAGCCATGAGAGATTGACATGCATGTCATTAATGTTTGCTCTCTGTGTACATCCAAGGGCCAGCCGTGCTGCCCTGTTCTGAACCAACTGTAGTCCCTCTTTGTGACAAATTACCACATGACTGAACAGTAGTCCAGGTGCGACAAAACTAGAGCCTGTAGGACCTGCCTTGTTGATAGTGCTGTTAAGAAGGCTGAGCAGTGCTTTATTATGGACAGACTTCTCCCCATCTTAGCTACTGTTGTATCAATATGTTTTGACCATGACAGTTTACAATCCAGAGTTACTCCAAGCAGTTTAGTCTCCTCAACTTGCTCAATTTCCACGTTATTCATTATGAGATGTAGTTGAGGTTTGGGGTTTAGTGAATGATTTGTCCCAAATACAATGCTTTTAGTTTTTTAAATATTTAGGACTAACTTATTCCTTGCTACCCACTCTGAACCTAACTGCAGCTCTTTGTTAAGTCATCCGCATACATAGACACTCTGGCTTTACTCAAAGCCAGTGTCATGTCATTAGTAAAGATTGAAAAGGTTAGGGGCCTAGACAGCTTCCCTGGGGAATTCCTGATTCTACCTGGATTATGTTGGAGAGGCTTCCATTAAAGACCACCCTCTGTGTTTCTGTTAGACAGGTAACTCTTCATCCACATTATAGCAGGGGGTGTAAAGCCATAACACATAATACATTTTTCCAGCAGCAGACTATGATTGATAATGTAAAAAGCCACACTGACGTCTAACAAAAATCAGCTCCCAAAATCTTCTTATCATCAATTTCTCTCAGCCAATCATCAGTCATTTGTGTAAGTGCTGTGCTTGTTGAATGTCCTTCCCTATATTCGTGCTGAAAGTCTGTTGTCAATTTGTTTACTGTAAAATAGCATTATATCTGGTCAAACAGGCTGATTGGTCGGCCAGTAAAGGGGGATTTACTATTCTTAGGTTGCGGAATGACTTTAGCTTCCCTCCAGGCCTGAGGGCACACACTTTCTAGTGGATGGATGGATGGATACTTTATTGAAGACATGTCAAATAGGAGTGGCAATATCGTCCGTTATTATCCTCAGTCATTTTCCACCCAGGTTGTCAGACCCCGGTGGCTTGTCATTGTTGATAGATAACAATAATTTTTTCACCTCTTCCACGCTGACTTCACGGAATTCAAAAGTACAATTCTTGTCTTTCATAATGTGGTCAGATATACTTGGATGTGTAGTGTCAGCATTTGTTGCTGGCATGTCATCCCTAAGTTTGTTTATCTTGCCAATGGAAAAAGTCATTAAAGTAGTTAGCAATATCAGTGGGTTTTGTGATTAAATGAGCCATCTGATGCAATGAATGTTGGCTTTTTTCCCCAAAATTTAATTTTAAGATGCTCCAAAGCTTTTTTACTATAATTCTTTATATAAGTTATCTTTGTTTCATAGTATAGTTTATTTTTATTAAGTTTAGTCACATAATATCTTAATTTGCAGCGGTTTGCCAATCAGTTGGGCTGCCAGACTTATTTGCCGTATCTTTTGCCTCATCTCTCTCAACCATAACATTTTTTCAATTCCTCATCAATCCACGGGGATTTAACAGTTTCTACAGTCATGTTCTTAATGGGTGCGTTCTTATTAGTAACTAGAATAAGCAACTTCATAAATGTGTCAAGTGCAGCATCTGGTTGCTCCTCATTACAAACCACAGACCAACACATATTATTTACATCAGCAACATAAGAATCACTATAAACATATTGTATGACCTCTTATACACTATATTAGAACCAGCATTTGGAACTTTGGTTTTCCTAGATATGGATACTATATTGTGATCAATACATCCGATGGATTTGGATACTGCTTTAAAGCATGCCTAAGTTTGCTGATCAGTAGCTTCAGTAAGGAAATAACCAATACCAGGGTCATATTGATAACTGTCTCTGTCTACCAGGGTCATATTGATAACTCTGTCTCTGTCTACCAGGGTCATATTGATAACTCTGTCTCTTTCTACCAGGGTCATATTGATAACTCTGTCTCTGTATACCAGGGTCATATTGATAACTCTGTCTCTGTCTACCAGGGTCACATTGATAACTCTGTCTCTGTATACCAGGGTCACATTGATAACTCTGTCTCTGTCTACCAGGGTCATATTGATAACTCTGTCTCTGTATACCAGGGTCATATTGATAACTCTGTCTCTCTCAGGGAGTGATCAATAACTCTGTCCTGGGATATTTCATCGGGAGGATCTACCTCTACCTTACTAAAGTGGGTGTGGCCAAAGACAAGCTTCGCTTCCGTCAGCACATGGACAACGAGATGGCCCACTACGCCTGCGACTGCTGGGACGCAGAAACCAAAACCTCCTACGTAGGTCCTCCCTGACCCCTGACCCCTAACCTTAACCCACAATGCCTGCGACTGCTGGAACGCAGAGACCAAAACATCATACGTAGTTCCTCCATGACCCCTAACCTTAACCCACTACGCCTGCGACTGCTGGGACGCAGAGACCAAAACATTCTACGTAGGTCCTCCCTGACCCTAACCTTAACCCACAATGCCTGCGAATGCTAGGACGCAGAGACCAAAACATCCTATGTAGGTCCCACCCACCACGGCTAGCTGTGTCTACAACTTGAAGTTCTTATCTTGTCTTGAGTTAACCATAACCCCATAATAACCCTGCATCGCTGTTCCTACTGTTTCCTGTAGGGCTGGATCGAGATAGTGGGTTGTGCTGACCGCTCCTGTTTTGACCTGCTGTGCCATGCCCGGGCTACCAAGGTCCCTCTAGTGGCCGAGAAGCCTCTTAAAGAACCCAAAGTAGTAGATATCGTCCAGTTTGAACCCAATAAGGGAGCCATCGGTAAAGCCTATAAGAAGGACGCCAAGCTAGTGATGGAGTATCTAGCTGTCTGTGACGAGTGTTTCATCACTGAACAGGAGATGCTTCTCAACAGCAGCGGGTGAGTAGTGAACAGACGTCGTATGTGACAGAATCGATCGATTTTAATACTTTTAATACTGTTATGCAATATTCCAGTCTCATTGACAATGCTAATCCTAACCTTCCCCCAGGGAGTTCACCATAGAGACGGAGGGAAAGACTTTTAAACTCACCAAGGAAATGGTCAGTGTGAAGAGGTTCCAGAAGACCCTGCATGGTGAGACAACATCTAGCACCTTCTAGAACCTAGACATGTTCTAGGTTCTCTTGTTGTTGACTTGTGGAATGACATCCTCTTTCTACTTGATGGACAGCTCTGATTTGAGGAAGACTACAGACAACCATAAAATGTTTAACTTATTGTTTCTGCTTCACCACAGTGGAGGAGGTTGTCCCTAACGTCATCGAACCCTCCTTTGGCATCGGTAGAATCATGTACTCTATCTTCGAGCACACATTCCAAGTCCGAGAGGGAGACGAACAGAGAACGGTAGGGAGACGTCAGATGTTACTGTACATGCACTGACTGGGCTGTTAGAACTTAGTTATTACGTACTTACTGTGTAATAATGGTTTTGCAATGTCTCGTCTCCAGTTCTTCAGCTTCCCTACCACTGTAGCTCCATATAAATGCTCCGTCCTTCCTTTGAGCCAAAACCAGGACTTCATGCCTTTTGTTAAGGAACTCTGTAAGTACTCGTTCCATGCTCGTTCTGTTTAAAACAAGACCATGGTGACTTCAGAACAAAGGTTGGACAGTTTAGTGTCAGATGCTATTGAGTTTTAATTACTTCAACCTAAGTGTATCTAATCTTCCGACTTCAACTGTATATAGGCCTAATTCATTCCTTACTTAGATTTGTGTGTATTGGTACGTGTTGTGTAATTGTTAGACGTTACTGTTAGGTATTCAGACCACCTGACCTTTTTATGCATTTTGTTAAATTACAGCCTTATTCTAAAATGGATTAAATATAACAATGTCCTCAGCAATCTACCCATAATGACCCTGTCTCCTCCCCCCACCCTGTCTCCTCCCCCCACCCTGTCTCCTCCCCCCTCCCTGCAGCTGAAGCGTTGACCAAACAGGGCGTGTCCTATAAGGTGGACGACTCGTCAGGATCCATCGGGAGGCGCTACGCCAGGACAGACGAGATCGGAGTGGCGTTCGGCATCACCATCGACTTTGACACGGTGAACAAGACGCCACACACCGCCACTCTGAGGGACCGCGACTCCATGAGGCAGATCAGGGCCGAGGTACGACACCTCTACTTCATAAATGTCAACGTACTGATTAACTGAAAGGTAATGTTAATGAACTGGGTTAAATGTGTTTTCCTCTCCAGGTCAATGAGTTGCCAGGAATCATCCGTGATCTGGCGAACGGTGTCATAACTTGGGTCGAGGTGGAGAGGAAGTACCCCGTCTTTGAGGGACAGGAGACCAGTAAGAAGGACACGACCGAGGAATGAACTTAATCTCACTCACTATGTCTGTCAGTCACTCCTATGAAACGCCCACAGACATTTTTACATTTCTGCATCCATAGGGGCAATTTTACTGCAACTGTAATTCAGGAAGCAGTCAGTCCTCAGTGTCCTAACACACAACTGCAACCAGTGAAATTAAACTTCAAAATAAATGTTATATAATCATTGTACCTAACGATTATAAACAGTAATGATTTGTCCCTGTTCTGGTAAATATTCACTTGCGTACTGGAATCTGCTTTGAGAGAGAGGTGCGGGGGGGATGGAAATCTCCTCAGCCTGGTATGAAAAGAGATGTCAGTCTTGTGTGAGAAGAGAAGAGGCTTCATCATTCCAGTTTTCAGGATTAAATTAACATGGAAAACATCTCTGGTTCAATAAACTGAGCCTGCTCTTACTTGAACAAGCCTGTGTCTGTGTCAATGATGGAAACAGCTGACCTCATATCCTTTTGGTGTTCTCGCCCAGTGGTTCTCAAACCTCTCCTTGGTTTTATTGTAGCCCAGACTAGCTCACCTGATTCACCTAGTCAAAGGCTTGATGATTAGTTGACAAATTGAATCAGGTGTGCTAGCTCTGGAATAGATGACGTACATGGAACGGCTGGGGGACCCAGAGGAGATTTGGAACTCATACATGTTGTATTACAACTGCCCACCAGAGGGCAGAGGTCGACACTTTTCTTTAAAACAAATGAATTTGTGCTGGAGACAAAACCGACACATGTTCACCCTGTAATTTCTATAACCCCTACACTAATATTCTAGTGGTCTGTTCCATTAGTGGGTGGGGCTGCAGTGAAGCTTACACACTGGTCATGTTCCCCTGCTCAGACGTTGCTGACGCATGCCTGATTTTACAAGGCCGGGATGGGTATTCTACGTGTCAACTAACCACATATTATAGCAGTCTGGTGCCCGACTGCAGTCTGACGTCGCGCACAACCATTCCATTTAACGTCTGAGCAGGGGAATGCAACACTAATGCTGTGTGCAGTCTCATACTCTAGACAGGCAACAACCTCTGCGCTCATTCTCACTTGAAAATACTCTGGTCAAATACTTTAGAAGTGACTGGGATGTCCATGACAATTTCAACAGTGAACTCGTCATACAGTGAATTCGGAAAGAATTCAGACCCCTTGCTTTTTCCACATTTTGTTACGTTACAGCCTTATTGTAAAATTGATTTAAATACTTTTTTCTCATCAATCTACACACAACTCTCCAGAAAAACATTTTTTTTTTTTATGATTGTAATTATTAAGAATAAAACTGAGATATCACATAAGTATTCAGAACCTTTGGCAGCAATTACAGCCTCGAGTGTTCTTGGGTATGACGCTACAAGCTTGGCACAACTGTATTTGGGGAGGTTCTCCCATTCTTCTCTCAAGGGGACACTGCAGCGCTCTGACTGGGCCATTCAAGGACATTGAGACTTTTCCCGAAGCCACTCCTGCATTGTCTTGGCTTAGGGTCGTTGTCCTGTTGGAAGGTGAACCTTCGCCCCAGTCTGAGGTCCTGAGCACTCTGGACATTAAATGTCATTACATCTCCACATTAAAACGTGTCCTATATTAACATAACCTGAAAGGCCGCTCAGCAAGGAAGAAGCCACTTTAACAAAACCACCATAAAAAAGCCAGACTACGGTTAACAACTGCACGTGGGGACAAAGGTCGTACTCTTTGGAGAAATGTCCTCTGGTCTGATGAAACCAAAATAGAACTGTTCGGCCATAATGACCATCGTTATGTTTGGAGGAAAAAGGGGGAGGCTTGCAAGCCGAAGAACACCATCCCAACCGTGAAGCACAGGGATGGCGGCATCGTGTTGTGGGGGTGCTTTGCTGCAGGAGGGACTGGTGCACTTCAGAAAATAGATGGCATGAGGAAGGAAAATTATGTGGATATATTGAAGCAACATCTCAAGACATCAGCCAGGAAGTTAAAGCTTGGTCGCAAATGGGTCTTCCAAATGGACAATGACCCCAAGCATACTTCCAAAGTTGTGGCAAAATGGCTTAAGGACAACAAAGTCAAGGTATTGGAGTGGCCATCACAAATCCCTGACCTCAACCCTATAGAAAGTTTGTGGGCAAAACTGAAAAAGTGTGTGTGAGCAAGGAGGCCTACAAACCTGACTCAGTTACACCAGTTCTGTCAGGAGGAATGAGCCAAAATTCACCCAACTTATTGTGGGGAGCTTGTGGAAGGCTACCCAAAACGTTTGGCCCAAGTTAAACAATTTAAAGGCAATGCTACCAAATACTAATTGAGTGTATGTGAACTTCTGACCCACTGGGAATGTGATGAAAGAAATAAAAGCTGAAATAAATCATTCTCTCTACTATTATTCTGACATTTCACATTCTTAAAATAAAGTGGTGATCCTAGCTAGATTTATGTATATATTCTCAATCCATTCCTTACTTAGATTTGTGTGTACTGGGTATATGTTGTGAAACTGTTAGATATTACTTGTTAGATATTACTGCACTGTCGGAACTAGAAGCACAAGCATTTCGCTACACCCGCAATAACATCTGTTAAACATATGTATGTGACCAATACATTTGATTTGATTGGCTGAGAGAAATTGATGCTAAAAAGATTGTGGGGGCTGCTTTGTTAGACTTCAGTGCTGCTTTTTACATTATCGATCATAGTCTGCTGCTGGAATAATGTATGTGTAATGGCTTTACACCCCCTGCTATATTGTGGATGAAGAGTTACCTGTCTAACAGAAACACAGAGGGTGTTCTTTAATGGAAACCTCTTAATCATAATCCAGGTAGAATCAGGAATTCCCAGGGCTTTTCAAATACAGTTCAAGCTAGAGGAACTGTACATACATACATTATGCACTCTACAAATTAAATATTATTATTATTATTACTATTATTATTATTATTATTGTACTTCCGCTCATGAAGAGTCACTGCTTGATTACTGTACGTTGCCAACAGCAATACCACTTTCATTTTCAGTCTCTTTAACAAAGTCTCTTATTTATTGAAGAATTGAACAGAACAATGCCCAGTCCTTCATTTGATATGTTCTAGCAGTGTCCAGAGTGGCGCAGCGGTCTAAGGCACAGCATCTCAGTGCTAGAGGCGTCACTACAGACACCCTGTTTCGAATCCAGGCTGTATCACAACAGGCCGTGATTGGGAGTCCCATAGGGCGGCGCAAAATTGGCCCAGCATCGTCCGGGTTTGGCCGGTGTAGGCCGCCATTGTAAATAAGAATCTGTTCTTAACTGACTTTCCTGGTTAAAAAATAAATAAATTAAAAGCAGGAGTGTGTTTTTTTTTACATTCAAAATTAATTTATAAAAGGAATCAATTTTAAATTATTTAATCTTTATGTTGCTGTATTCGGTTTTGTTGTATTTACTGCAACTCAGTCTGACTATCATAATGAACAAACGTTTCAAAACAACACGGCAAATTATCATAAAGCTGTAACAAAGTCTCTCAAAATAAGAACAATTAACCGTCAAACAACTTTTCTAAATTCTTATTTTATTCAACAGCATGTGCAAATGCAGTTTACTGAAAAACAACAGTAAGATATTAGGACCACAGCTCCTTGATGTCTTTATACATCTCCTGTTATATTGTTACACATTATATTATATTGTTAAGAGAAGAGGAACCAAAGTAGGTAATATATGGCTTGATGTGTATTTCATATGAACAGTCAGTAACAACAGTCAGTAACAACAGTCGGTAATAACAGTCATAAGAACAGTCAGTAACAACAGTCGGTAACAACAAGACAGAATCATTTTGGGTCCATTTGCAAAGACTGTCAAATAAATGATAGGTCATACAGTACATTCATATGTAGGCCGGGATTCATTCAAAAGTGCGTTGCAGACAGCGGGGAACCACTGCCCCTCTCACTGAAGCCACAAAGTTCAATGCTGACCGTGGTACTGCAGGCATTGTTAGCAGAAAACAGGATCCCCCATTATAGTGAATGGAAAGATGGCAGTCTTCATGGTGAATCTTTGTGTAAAAAATATTTGGGAAGAAAATCATAGAGAGCACATCAGTTACAGGTAAATTACCTCTAAAATGAGTATTGTCGGTAATGAGTATTGTCGGTAGTGCAGTGTGCAGCTCTGCAACGCCTATTTGAACGAATCCCAGGCATGTGGTTGTAATTCTGATGAATAGGGTCTGATCCTATGCTGCCTTGCAACAACACTCACAACATTGTGCCCCACACACACACACACACACACACACACACACACACACACTCAGACACACACACACTCAGACACACACACACTCAGACACACACACTCAGACACACACACACACACTCAGACACACACACACTCAGACACACACACTCAGACACACACACACACACACTCAGACACACACACACACTCAGACACACACACACACACACTCAGACACACACACACACTGACACACACACTCAGACACACACACACACTCAGACACACACACTCAGACACACACACACTCACACACACACACACACTGACACACACACTCAGACACACACACACACACTCAGACACACACACACTCAGACACACACACACTCAGACACACACACACACACTCAGACACACACACTCAGACACACACACTCAGACACACACACACTCAGACACACACACACAGACACACACACACACTCAGACACACACACACACTGACACACACACTCAGACACACACACACACACACACACTCAGACACACACACACACACACTCAGACACACACACACACACACACACACACACTGACACACACACTCAGACACACACACACACACACACACTCAGACACACACACTCAGACACACACACACTCACACACACACACTGACACACACACTCAGACACACACACACACACACACACTCAGACACACACACACACACACTGACACACACACTCAGACACACACACACACACACACACTCAGACACACACACTCAGACACACACACACTCACACACACACACTGACACACACACTCAGACACACACACACTGACACACACACTCAGACACACACACACACACTCAGACACACACACACTCAGACACACACACACTCAGACACACACACACACACTCAGACACACACACTCAGACACACACACTCAGACACACACACACTCAGACACACACACACAGACACACACACACACTCAGACACACACACACACTGACACACACACTCAGACACACACACACACACACACTCAGACACACACACACACACACTCAGACACACACACACACACACACACACACACTGACACACACACTCAGACACACACACACACACACACACTCAGACACACACACTCAGACACACACACACTCACACACACACACTGACACACACACTCAGACACACACACACACACACACACTTAGACACACACACACACTCAGACAGACAGACACCATTGTATTGCTTTTTTTCATCCTAGTGTATTGTACAGCCTAACCATATCTCTCTGCAGTATACTGTTAGCCTGGAGGTGTGATTCAGATCTGATTTCCAAGATAGCATACTGTCTGTACAGACAACACTAACTACTCCTGAACCATCAACAAACATTCTCAAACAAAGGAACATTTTATAAACAACCATCATTGTTCCAGGAGACGACAGAGGTTTATAATAGCAGCATGCAACAGTGATGTCATGTCATGTTATTAGTTAGGAAGCAAAACATTCTGTCCCAAGAAAATAAACCACTGAACTGAACTTTTAGAAAGTTTTCGGGCTCTATTCAATCTGGATCACTGAAGCGTTACAGATGGAAATGTAAAGGTAACTGAGGTTACATATGCAGCGTTTAGCGTGAATGCAGTCTCCACCCTCCTCGAACACGGGAACATTGCCTTTAAATTTCAATCATGCTGTAATGCTGTACTTCAGAGATACGGATTGAATAGAGCCCTTAGTCAGCTTCTCATGAAAGAAGTGTACAAATAAAAAAGAGATTGTAAAACATTAAATATCAATATATTAAAAAACTTGTCAGTTACAACTCAATAGATAAGTAGCTTTGAATGCCAAATTAACTGTGATGTGGGAGGGGTCAGTGTGATGTGGGAGGGGTCAGTGTGATGTGGGAGGGGTCAGTCTGAATCGGGATTGTTTTTGTATGATGTGGCAGTGGCTAGTGTGGTGTGGGAGGGGTCAGTGTGGTATGGGAGGGGTCTGTCTAATATGGGAGTGGCCAGTGTGGTATGGGAGGGATTAGTATGATGTGGGAGGGGTCACTGTGAAGTAGGTGGCATCTATTTGGCGTCCAGCAGCATGAGGTGAACAAACAGGCCGGCGGAGGGGATGACATCACCACGCTTGGTGAGCAGAGGGACGTGGCGGTAACCTAGGAAACAGGACGTGAGGTCAACAATGAGGAGAGGAGAGAAGGCGAGAGAGAGAGAGAGAGAGAGAGAGAGAGAGAGGATGAAAGAGAAAGAGGATGAGAGAGAGAGAGGGAAAGAGAGAGGATAAGAGAGAAATAGGATGAGAGAGAGCAAGAGAGAGAGAGAGAGACAGAGGGAAGTGTTACCGTTCTGTAGACTGGTCAGTGGCAGGCAGTAGTGTCCAATCAGGTCGTTCTGTGAGGCGACGTCATAGTCTTCGACCAGGAAGCGCACCATGGCCAGCTCTGGTACCTGGATGTCAAACTCGAACTTCTCATTCCACGTGGGGTTAAAACCTGCAGAGAGGAACATCATTCCACATGGGGTTAAAACCTGCAGAGAAGAACATCTTTCCACATGGGGTTAAAACCTGCAGAGAAGAACATCTTTCCACATGGGGTTAAAACCTGCAGAGAGGAAGATCTTTCCACATGGGGTTAAAACCTGCAGAGAGGAACATCTTTCCACATGGGGTTAAAACCTGCAGAGAGGAACATCTTTCCACATGGGGTTAAAACCTACAGAGAGAAACATCTTTCCACATGGGGTTAAAACCTGCAGAGAGGAACATCTTTCCACATGGGGTTAAAACCTGCAGAGAGAAACATCTTTCCACATGGGGTTAAAACCTGCAGAGAAGAACATCTTTCCACATGGGGTTAAAACCTGCAGAGAAGAACATCTTTCCACATGGGGTTAAAACCTGCAGAGAGGAAGATCTTTCCACATGGGGTTAAAACCTGCAGAGAGGAACATCTTTCCACATGGGGTTAAAACCTGCAGAGAGGAACATCTTTCCACATGGGGTTAAAACCTACAGAGAGAAACATCTTTCCACATGGGGTTAAAACCTGCAGAGAAGAACATCTTTCCACATGGGGTTAAAACCTGCAGAGAAGAACATCTTTCCACATGGGGTTAAAACCTGCAGAGAGGAACATCTTTCCACATGGGGTTAAAACCTACAGAGAAGAACATCTTTCCACATGGGGTTAAAACCTGCAGAGAGGAACATCTTTCCACATGGGGTTAAAACCTACAGAGAAGAACATCTTTCCACATGGGGTTAAAACCTGCAGAGAGGAACATCTTTCCACATGGGGTTAAAACCTGCAGAGAGAAACATCTTTCCACATGGGGTTAAAACCTGCAGAGAAGAACATCTTTCCACATGGGGTTAAAACCTGCAGAGAAGAACATCTTTCCACATGGGG
>CM042418.1:26626397-26836397 GCA_023634145.1 Thymallus thymallus
AGAGAGGAATACATGGTCATACAATAATCAACTGACTGGCTTTCTTAATGTCTATAGTATTCTCTCTGGTTTCTGCTCAGGTAATGGATGTGTCACTGTAACCTTAAAAGTCCTCAATGATGTCACCACTGCCCTTGATTTTAAGCAATGTTGTGCTGCTATTTTTATTGACTTGGCCAAAGCTTTTGATACGGTAGACCATTCCATTCTTGTGGGCCGGCTAAGGAGTATTGGTGTCTCTGAAGGGTCTTTGGTCTGGTTTGCTAACTACCTCTCTCAAAGAGTGCTGTGTATAAAGTCAGAACATCTGCTGTCTCAGCCACTGCCTGTCACCAAGGGAGTACCCCAAGGCTCAATCCTAGGCCCCACGCTCTTCTCAATTTACATCAACAACATAGCTCAGGCAGCAGGAAGCTCTCTCATCCATTTATATGCAGATGATAGAGTCTTATACTCAGCTGGCCCCTCCCCGGATTTTGTGTTAAATGCTCTACAACAAAGCTTTCTTAGTGTCCAACAAGCTTTCTCTGCCCTTAACCTTGTTCTGAACACCTCCAAAACAAAGGTAATCTGGTTTGGTAAGAAGAATGTCCCTCTCCACACAGGTGTGATTACTACCTCTGAGGGTTTAGAGCTTGAGGTAGTCACCTCATACAAGTACTTGGGAGTATGGCCAGACGGTGCACTGTCCTTCTCTCAGCACATATCAAAGCTGCAGGCTAAAGTTAAATCTAGACTTGGTTTCCTCTATCTTAATCACTCCTCTTTCACCCCAGCTGCCAAACTAACCCTGATTCAGATGACCATCCTACCCATGCTTGATTACGGAGACATCATTTATAGATCGGCAGGTAAGGGTGTTCTCAAGCGGCTAGATGTTCTTTACCATTCGGCCATCAGATTTGCCACCAATGCTCCTTATTTGACACATCACTGCACTCTATACTCCTCTGTAAACTGGTCATCTCTGAATACCCGTCTGAATATTTATAAAACCCTCTTAGGCCTCACTCCCCCCTATCTAATATATCTACTGCAGCCCTCATCCTCCACATACAACACCCATTCTGCCAGTCACATTATGTTAAAGGTCCACAAAGCACACACATCCCTGGGTCGCTCGTCTTTTCACTGGAACGAGCTGCAACAAACACTCAAACTGGACAGTTTTATCTCAATCATGGACACTCTTACTGACAGTTGTGGCTGCTTTGCGTGATGTATTGTCATCTCTACCTTCTTGCCCTTTGTGCTGTTGTTTGTGAACAATAATATTTGTACCATGTTTTGTGCTGCTACCATGCTGTGTTGTCATGTTATGTTGCTACCATGCTGTGTTGTCATGTTATGTTGCTGCCATGCTGTGTTGTCATGTTGTGTTGCTACCATGCTGTGTTGTCATGTTATGTTGCTACCATGCTGTGTTGTCATGTGTTGCTACCATGCTGTGTTGTCATGTGTTGCTGCCTTGCTATGTTGTTGTCTTAGGTCTCTCTTTATGTAGTGTTGTTTTGTCTCTCTTGTCATGATGTGTGTTTGGTCCCATAGTTATATTATTTATTTATATTTTTAATCCCAGCCCTCATCCCCGCAGGAGGTCTTTTGCCTTTTGGTAGACCGTCATTGTAAATAAGAATTTGGTCTTAACTGACTTGCCTAGTTAAATAAAGGTTAAATAAAAAATAAATAAAATACACACACACACACACACACACACACACACACACACACACACACAGAGGCATACACACACACACACACACACACACACACACAGAGGCATACACATACACATGCACATACACTTGAGGTCAATAGCAGAAAGCCTAATGATTAAGGATATTTCAAAGTAGCATTGATTTGAAAGAGTCTCTCTTGAACCATATCTCATCTCAATCAAATCAAATGGTATCACTCAGCTCCTTGCTCCATTCCTGTTAGTAGTGTGATCTAATATAGAGATACTGCTCTGAAACTCCTCAATATATTTATATATTATTCATCGATGTACCATTCTCTCTAGTAGTCTAAACTGTGTTATACTACTAGCTATTACAATACGCTTTAGTGATATTACACCAATATAATACACATCATATATAATTCAATATAATACATAGACACCATAATAACTAACACAATATAGCGGTGTTCCTCTCACCATGACGTGGAAGGCCTTATGTTTGATCCAGGGTCCCTTGGTGAGGGTCACAGGGTTAAACTCTGACCCAGTGTATCTCTGGAAGTCAGGCTTCAGGACGTATCCACTCAGCCCATTGGATCGGAACATTCCCTGGTTCAGGTCCATCTCCTTAGACGGAGTCTGGAAGTTTAGGGCGACTAGAGAGTAAAAAATATAATCAAATTAGCATCGATCAATAAAGCATTTTTAATGTCAATGTTATCAGAGGATTGTTAAATAGAATTCTAATTGAAGAAACATTACCTATCTGACAGCCTGCGTTCCACAGGGGAACAGGGTTGTAGTTGGAGGAGGCTGTTCTGGAGCCAGCTGGGTAAATACGGCTCAGCTTGGTCATGTTGTGGTGAATAAAGGCATTTGCTGGGAGAGAGGTAAACCAGACAGGTTAATGGTGCAATCCTTGTAAGAACTGTTTTAGAAAATGCACAATGAAATGTCTAAGGTACACTGAATCATGGCTGAAAGGTCCTGTTTTCCACGCTTTGACAGAATAGTGGGTTTTACCTTCTGTCTCAGCCAGGTTAACAGCCTTGCTCTCTTTAAAGGAGGACATCTCATAAAAGGCCTGGTTGTCTTTGGCGTGCTCAAACCCTGAGAAGTGGACACTCTTACAGTAGATCACCAACTCAGACAGCTGCTTGGCCAGCTTGATCTTTGACTTCTGAAAAGCAATAAGACATCATGTTTATAATATCTACAGAAATGAATTTCTGTCAAAGTATTCCCATATGTGTTTTCCTTGACATATGGCTTGGCATTTGAAATGGCACTAGTTCTGCTGAGGACAGCATATGGCTTGGCATTTGAAATGGCACTAGTTCTGCTGAGGACAGCATATGGCTTGGCATTTGAAATGGCACTAGTTCTGCTGAGGACAGCATATGGCTTGGCATTTGAAATGGCACTAGTTCTGCTGAGGACAGTTGTACAGCTAAAGCAGCTAATCCAGTGTGCCTTGGCCCTGTTGGAGGTTTATGTGCTTGGCACTACAGTAGCATGACACAGCCCTTTGGGTCTTGACAGTGCACTATTAGGGACTCGGGTGCCATTTGGGACGCCATGACTTTAACTACCTTGGCTTTGGCCTTGTGTCCAATGGTGTCTGTCTTGGAGTTGTTGGTATCTGCAGCCTCGTCCTCCTCTGAGACACAGTCTTCCTCTACTCCAGGACTAATATTGCTGAAGACAGCATCTAGCTTGTTCAGACGTTTCCCCTTGATGATGAACCGACCCTTCAGCTCCTACACAGAGACAGACAGATACACATTGTGTTGATGTAGATGCATTTATTGTAGATCATCTAATAAAAAAATCCAAAAGAAAATCAAAAATACCATGACACTGTGTTAAGGGTTGGTTAAGGGTTCAACAGTGAAGCTGGTTAAGGGTTCAACGGTGAAGCTGGTTAAGGGTTAAACAGCGAAGCTGGTTAAGGGTTCAACAGTGAAGCTGGTTAAGGGTTCAACAGTGAAGCTGGTCAAGGGTTCAACAGCGAAGCTGGTTAAGGGTTCAACAGTGAAGCTGGTTAAGGGTTCAACAGTGAAGCTGGTCAAGCTCCATTGTATTTGTTCCAGGTTATTATTATTATACCGGTTCTTCTTGCAAAGAAAATAAACATGCAAATTCCCATGAAATAGTAAGGCTCAGGAGTGTACAACTTGACATGATGGTAAAAGCCCATAGTCCACACCCTCTCATGCAATGCCTGCCATGACAATTGACCACAAGGTGGAGCTATAGCAGTTCACCCCATATGAACTAGGGTCTTGAAATTCAAAAGGAATACATTTGCCTAATGAACCCATAAGGTCCACCATGATGGATTTTCCACCATTTTGCATTTTGTGAAAAACATCTCCGGAACTACAGGGCCGATCTGGATAAACCTTGACATGTGGCATCAATACATTTTTATATCTCTTGATCTGTTTGACTCAGAGTGATTACACTTGTTATACACGCTCAACGATATGAGACTAGCTAACCTGTCAAATATCATTGAGTTTGGCGACATTGTGGTGCTGTTAGACAGAAGAAGAAAAAACATTAATGCAAGCTCATCGTGGCCATATTGTCTCAGCGAGAGTTTTGGAAAATAGTAGATTTGAAGATGTGCATTCATAGATGCTATACACCAAATGTGTTCCGATCGGTCCTGTGGTTCTGGAGTCAACATCATAAAAAATTGTCCAGCTGTAAATCAACAAATGTTATAATGGTTTGCTGTGTTACAACTCATTGCTGAAGATTGCAAGACGAAAAAAGTATTAGACATATAGTGTCATCTGAATGCAAGACAGCGGGGTGAAAGTAGGGAGGGATGGAGAGATCAGGTGAAAGTAGGGAGGGATGGAGAGATCAGGTGAAAGTAGGGAGGGATGGAGAGATCAGGTGAAAGAAAGAGAGAGTTTGATTCTTCTGGATTTTATAATGGTCAAAATGATGGCAATATGCCAGTACATTAACTTATAACCTCAATTCAATTGCTGTTTGTGTATTAACTGTGTTAACTATTGTTGATTGGGATTTTACTGCTACAGAGTGGCAGAAAAGAACACAGTTAAACTGAGTTATACAGGGTCATTAACATGAGATGCAGAAGGTTTCTAAAAGCACAAAAGAGAGAAAGTGTGTTATGGATCCATGGGAATGATTTAAGCCACTTGGTATGATGCTTAAAATATGGTAGTCATGTTTGGCATTTATCTATATCCACACATATTTACTTGTACTTGTGTTATCACAATGAGAAAAAGTTTAACCTATTTTTATCTGTAAGTGTCTGTTACAGATAATTTGGTGAACATCTTCAACAGCGAAATTCAACAAATTCCACTCGGGCTTCAAGTGTTTTTTAAAAGTGACGGTGTTACAAACAGTGCTGACGCCTGCGCAGTATGTTTCCAAGTGAAAGGTCGCATCAGACATGGAAAATCAGACATTTGCCTGGTCGTCCGTGAGCAAAGCGTGTATCAAGGTAAGTATGTGAAAGTTGTGCCATATTAGTGTGTTTGTGTTCAAAGTGGGTTTGTTGGTAGTTTGTAGCAGTATTTTGTCTGACAGTATGTTGCTAGCTAGGTAGCCACAGGATAACCTTGGCTATTTGTATTTGTGACCGACTGGCTCGATTCAGTCTTATGTAGCAACATTTGAAATGCTGTTTTTTACATTGGATAAAAGTAGAGACTCAGAGCTACAACATGGTTTATCATACACTACAGTTGAGGAACAATGGGAAAGTAATTCTGTATTGGTTGTACTCTTCACCAAGGCATTTAACCTCCCACAAAGTAAAACAACTGCACTGTTAGGCTACTGTGTGCTCAACCCTCCACCTGGATAGTTACTGGGCGTCAGCTGGATAGTTACTGGGCGTCAGCTGGATAGTTACTGGGCGTCAGCTGGATAGTTACTGGGCGTCAGCTGGATAGTTACTGGGCGTCAGCTGGATAGTTACTGGGCGTCAACTGGATAGTTATTGGGCGTCAGCTGGATAGTTACTGGGCGTCAGCTGGATAGTTACTGGGCGTCAACTGGATAGTTACTGGGCGTCAGCTGGATAGTTACTGGGCGTCAGCTGGATAGTTACTGGGCGTCAGCTGGATAGTTACTGGGCGTCAGCTGGATAGTTACTGGGCGTCAACTGGATAGTTACTGGGCGTCAGCTGGATAGTTACTGGGCGTCAGCTGGATAGTTACTGGGCGTCAGCTGGATAGTTACTGGGCGTCAGCTGGATAGTTACTGGGCGTCAGCTGGATAGTTACTGGGCGTCAGCTGGATAGTTACTGGGCATGCAGGCTTTTCACCCAGCCCTGCTTAAACATCAGTCAGCTGGATAGTTACTGGGCATGCAGGCTTTTCACCCAGCCCTGCTTAAACATCAGTCAGCTGGATAGTTACTGGGCATGCAGGCTTTTCACCCAGCCCTGCTTAAACATCAGTCAGCTGGATAGTTACTGGGCGTCAGCTGGATAGTTACTGGGCGTCAGCTGGATAGTTACTGGGCGTCAGCTGGATAGTTACTGGGCGTGCAGGCTTTTCACCCAGCCCTGCTTAAACATCAGTCAGCTGGATAGTTACTGGGCATGCAGGCTTTTCACCCAGCCCTGCTTAAACATCAGTCAGCTGGATAGTTACTGGGCGTCAGCTGGATAGTTACTGGGCATGCAGGCTTTTCACCCAGCCCTGCTTAAACATCAGTCAGCTGGATAGTTACTGGGCGTGCAGGCTTTTCACCCAGCCCTGCTTAAACATCAGTCAGCTGGATAGTTACTGGGCGTCAGCTGGATAGTTACTGGGCATGCAGGCTTTTCACCCAGCCCTGCTTAAACATCAGTCACCTGGATAGTTACTGGGCGTCAGCTGGATAGTTACTGGGCGTGCAGGCTTTTCACCCAGCCCTGCTTAAACATCAGTCACCTGGATAGTTATTGGGCGTCAGCTGGATACTTACTGGGCGTGCAGGCTTTTCACCCAGCCCTGCTTAAACATCAGTCAGCTGGATAGTTACTGGGCGTCAGCTGGATAGTTACTGGGCGTCAGCTGGATAGTTACTGGGCGTCAGCTGGATAGTTACTGGGCATGCAGGCTTTTCACTCAGCCCTGCTTAAACATCAGTCAGCTGGATAGTTACTGGGCGTCGGCTGGATAGTTACTGGGCGTCAGCTGGATAGTTACTGGGCGTCAGCTGGACAGTTACTGGACGTCAGCTGGATAGTTACTGGGCGTGCAGGCTTTTCACCCAGCCCTGCTTAAACATCAGTCAGCTGGATAGTTACTGGGCGTCAGCTGGATAGTTACTGGGCGTCAGCTGGATAGTTACTGGGCGTCAGCTGGATAGTTACTGGGCGTGCAGGCTTTTCACCCAGCCCTGCTTAAACATCAGTCAGCTGGATAGTTACTGGGCGTGCAGGCTTTTCACCCAGCCCTGCTTAAACATCAGTCAGCTGGATAGTTACTGGGCGTCAGCTGGATAGTTACTGGGCATGCAGGCTTTTCACCCAGCCCTGCTTAAACATCAGTCAGCTGGATAGTTACTGGGCGTCAGCTGGATAGTTACTGGGCGTCAGCTGGATAGTTACTGGGCGTCAGCTGGATAGTTACTGGGCGTGCAGGCTTTTCACCCAGCCCTGCTTAAACATCAGTCAGCTGGATAGTTACTGGGCGTCAGCTGGATAGTTACTGGGCATGCAGGCTTTTCACCCAGCCCTGCTTAAACATCAGTCAGCTGGATAGTTACTGGGCATGCAGGCTTTTCACCCAGCCCTGCTTAAACATCAGTCAGCTGGATAGTTACTGGGCGTCAGCTGGATAGTTACTGGGCATGCAGGCTTTTCACCCAGCCCTGCTTAAACATCAGTCAGCTGGATAGTTACTGGGCGTCAGCTGGATAGTTACTGGGCGTCAGCTGGATAGTTACTGGGCGTCAGCTGGATAGTTACTGGGCGTCAGCTGGATAGTTACTGGGCGTCAGCTGGATCGTTACTGAGCGTCAGCTGGATAGTTACTGAGCGTCAGCTGGATAGTTACAGCAAATTTTCTACAATTTGATGTGTTAGAGCCGGACTAGAACAAAAGCCTGCCCACCAACTAGCTCTCCTGGAGGATGGAATAATGTTTTTGAAAGAGGCACTATGTTGCCAAACCTTCCAGCATATTATAACCATAACCATCTATGAATAAACACACACACACCCATAGCTAGCACACTCAATAACACTAAATGTATTGGATAATATCTTTTTCATGTGTTCATCTGATTGGGTGACCGACTATTGATGCTTTTTTTTTCTTCAGGTAAATCAGAACACACTACACATTGATAAGGTCTCCACATGTGGAAACTATTTAGCACAGAATCAATCAATCAATCAAAATTACTTTTTTTCACATTCACTCTCACTCACCCACAAATACACAAACACACAAACATTTGCACATAATGAGTTAACCTACTTAATGTTTTACTTGGGTACCCATATGCTTGGTGAATGCTACAGTTGAAGATTAATATGTAAATAGAACATTTGTAAATACTGTAAACCTTCATATTTTTGTTATTAATACAATTACAATCATTGGGAAGTTCCACATGTCTAATGTGAATATATGTTGCTGATGAACTGAAATAGCTTATTTAAATAAGCTCTTGTCCTCCGCGAGTTTCCTTCTGTTGTTTTTCTTGACAGTATTGAACGACAGTTGACTAATGATGGTGAAGTTCTTCCCAATAGTCTAGGTTTTATTTATTCGCACGCAAGAAAATAAGTGAAAGACAAAACAGTACAGATAAAACACTGGTAAAAGGTTAGAAACCCAAAGGGGCTTATATGAAAACAACACCACAAATATAAGAAAATTATTATTAATTATAAACGTACAATAAAAAACATGTTTGATTATGTGTATGTGTGCATGTGTGTGAGTGTTAGGCTACATGGAGGGGATTACTGGGTAGTTTGGTTCATCAGGCTGACCCCCAGTCTTCACTTGAAGTTATTGAGGGACGATGAGGTTTTGGCAATGTGAAGATAAGTATTCCAGAGTATTCTACCTCCGTATCTGATAGAGAATTGGCTATGTGAGGTGCGGCAGTGGGGAGGGTGAAGGTTATCACAGTCTTGTGTTATATAAATGGATTTGAAGTGTTTAGGTAAACTGTCTGTGAGGTATGAGTACTTGTAGAACAAAGTGCCTAATCGGCGTACGTTAACGTTGTAAACAAAGGTGCAGATGGAGCCAGGTAATTAGAGAAGGTGGCTAGTCTTGCAAATGTATTTTGTATGATGAGTCATTAGTGTAGGTAGAAGGCACATGTACTGGCCCAGACAATATTACAGTGAATGAGATATGGGTAATTTAAGCTATAGTACAGAGTTGGGAAGCAAGCCTGATGAACCAAACCACTAATATTTCTGATGGTACCAACAGATTACAGACAAATTGAATATGATCTTTCCAGGATGACTTTTCATCAATTAAAACATCTAGTGGATGTGACTGGTTCCATTTCATTCCAGCCAATTGAGATTCTGGCTCTTTTTTTTTTTGAGACCGGTTGTAAACCAATGTTTCCAGACCCCTTCTGCTACTCTCTTACGTGGTTTAACTATTTCTTACGTGGTTTAACTATCTCTTACGTGGTTTAACTATCTCTTACGTGGTTTAACTATCTCTTACGTGGTTTAACTATCTCTTACGTGGTTTAACTAAAGGAGCACAGTGGTGAAATACAGAATTAAAAAATATGAGAAAAGTATTTTAAACAGACTCCACATCGGCCTGTTTCTAAACATTTTTCCATGAAATCTTAAAGCGCTCACAATTACTTTTGTTAAATATTCTACATGCTTTTAAAACTTCCCATCTGTTCATTTCCAGCTGCCAAAGAGAAGTGGAAAATTGGAAAGTGATCAGAAACGCCCTCTCATGCAACACCATACCAATTGGCCACATGGTGGCACTCTAACAAGCAATTTAAAATGCAAACTTTGAAGGGTCAGCCTCCGCACCCCGTGTGACCTAGTCATGAAATTTAGTCCATAGGTCCCTCTCCTCATAAGGAACACATTTCCCTCAAGCGCCGATGAGGTCTGCCATGATGGATTTTTTCACTTATTTTCCACAATATTTTCCAGACTCGTAACAAAAACAACATGACCAGTAACCAATGAACAATCACATGGCACATTAATGCATACAAATAAGACAAGGCTCGTTGTGACAAACTGGGTCCGCATGTTCAAAACACTGTCAAGACTCAATTTATCTAGTGACAAACTGGGTCCACATGTTCAAAAAACACATGCTCAGGGATATATAGCTAATCCGTAAAGTATGGTTCAGTTATGCCGCATGGTGGTGCTGTTGGACTTGAAAAAATATTCATGCAAGCTCATTAGCTTCTTGCAGTCATATTGTTTGAGCAAGAGTCTTGGAAGATGTGTATCAATAGATGCTACAGTATATATCAAATTTGGTTCCAATCAGTCTAGCGGTTCTAGAACAAAATATGTTTCAACATCATAAGTAGTCAACATCATTAAAAATAGTCAAAAATATGCAAAGATATGCAGAAATATGCATGATCTGTTTAATTTTGTGTCCAAATTGTCCTGAACCCTGGCATTGATGCTTGCGGCTATATTTATTATTCCTCTTCTTACGAAAGGCCAAATTAAAATGCTAATTCCCATGAGATGATAAGCCCTCAGAGGGTGCAACCTGGCGTGATGGTAAAAGGCCAAGGGCCACACCCTTTAATGCAATGGCATGCCAATAGGCCACATGGTGGCGCTATAACAATCGATTTAATATGCAAACTTTGAAAGGTCATGCCTCAAGAACCCATAAGGTCCACCATTATGTATTTTCCGGCATTTAGAATTTTGTGAAAAACACTTAAAATGCTACTCCTCTGGCACCGAATGACCGATCTCCACAAGACATAATATGGAAAAAGTTCTCCCAATGCAACATTTCCAGACTAGCACCTAATAAGTATGTGTGGTCTGGCATATTAATGCATATCAATCAGTCACGGATATAATCGTATAGGTACATACAGTATGTTCCAAACACTGAAGACTCAACATATTCAAGCACAGTCAGATTGACCACACGATGGTGCTATAACGGGCACATGTCTATATCTCTTAATTTATTTGAATCAGAGTGATGAAATTTGGCACACATGCTCAAGGATATGAGTCTAGCTAAACTGTAAAGTATGGTTCAGTTAGGCCACATGGTGACGCTGTTGTAAATTTAAAAAAACGTTCATCCAAGCTCATTGGATGAGTCCTGGAAATTATTTTATACCAGATTTTGTGCCAATCGGTCCAGCTGTCCTGAAAGAAGACGTTTAAAGTAGTCAACATCATTGAAAATGGTCCTGTTTGATGTTGGGTTGTGATATTTAGCAAGCGTGGTAAACAGTACAGAAGTAGCTCATCCTAGGGCGTTGTGTCCAGTTGGTCGTGATGGTGGGACAGTGAGCCCACAGCTGAACCCCAGAAACACTGTTTGCAGCTTAATTTGTGTTGCTGTTTTTGCATAGAAAACACATTCCATCAACAACCAATGAAAGATGCAAAGTGTAAATTCTCCTTTCCTACAATACTACAATCATACCACAGTTATCACAGGGTTTTTCTTTTTTTTTTTATATAATAGTGAAGACATCAAAACTATGGAAATGGAGTCATGTAGTAACCAAAAAAGTGTTAAAAGCCCTAGACCACCTTTACTCCACACACAGAGACACGTACAAAGCCCTAGACCACCTTTACTCCACACACAGAGACACGTACAAAGCCCTAGACCACCTTTACTCCACACACAGAGACACGTACAAAGCCCTAGACCACCTTTACTCCACACACAGAGACACGTACAAAGCCCTAGACCACCTTTACTCCACACACAGAGACACGTACAAAGCCCTAGACCACCTTTACTCCACACACAGAGACACGTACAAAGCCCTAGACCACCTTTACTCCACACACAGAGACACGTACAAAGCCCTAGACCACCTTTACTCCACACACAGAGAGACGTACAAAGCCCTAGACCACCTTTACTCCACACACAGAGAGACGTACAAAGCCCTAGACCACCTTTACTCCACACACAGAGAGACGTACAAAGCCCTAGACCACCTTTACTCCACACACAGAGACACGTACAAAGCCCTAGACCACCTTTACTCCACACACAGAGAGACGTACAAAGCCCTAGACCACCTTTACTCCACACACAGAGAGACGTACAAAGCCCTAGACCACCTTTACTCCACACACAGAGACACGTACAAAGCCCTAGACCACCTTTACTCCACACACAGAGAGACGTACAAAGCCCTAGACCACCTTTAATCCAGACACAGAGACACGTACAAAGCCCTAGACCACCTTTACTCCACACACAGAGAGACGTACAAAGCCCTAGACCACCTTTACTCCACACACAGAGAGACGTACAAAGCCCTAGACCACCTTTACTCCACACACAGAGACACGTACAAAGCCCTAGACCACCTTTACTCCACACACAGAGACACGTACAAAGCCCTAGACCACCTTTACTCCACACACAGAGACGTACAAAGCCCTAGACCACCTTTACTCCACACACAGAGACGTACAAAGCCCTAGACCACCTTTACTCCAGACACAGAGACGTACAAAGCTCTCCCTCACCCTACATTTGGCAAATCATAATTCCATCCTCCTGATTCCTGCTTACAAGCAAAAGCTAAATCAGGAAGTACCAGTGACTTGCTCAATACGGAAGTGGTCAGATTACGCGGATGCTACGCTACAATACCGCTTCATCTGTTAGAACCAACGCTGATGTTGAGAAGCAGGTACAGGGAGTGAACGTTTAATTAATAACAGACATGGAACAGGACAGGAACAGCATCAGAACAAGGTAACAAAACGACATACGACAATTAATGCAGCCACAGGGAACAACACAGAGGACCAGACAGATATACAGGGGCCAATCAACAAGTTGGTCATACATTTGGCAGGAGGTTAGGAAGTGCAGCTCAGTTTCCACCTCATTTTGTGGGCAGTGTGCACATAGCCTGTCTTCTCTTGAGAGCCAGATCTGCCTATGGTGGCCTCTCTCTCTCTCTCTCTCTCTCTCTCTCTCTCTCTCTCTCTCTCTCTGTGAATTTATTGTTACAACACTGTATATATACATAATAATAGACTGGTGTTTTGTGGGTACTATTTAATGAAGCTGCCAGTTGAGGACCTGTTAGGTGTCTGTTTCTCAAACTAGACACTCTAATGTACTTGTCCTCTTGCTCAGTTGTGCACCGGGGCCTCCCACTCCTCTTTCTATTCTGGTTAGAGCCAGTTTGTGCTGTTCTGTGAAGAGAGTAGTACACAGCGTATGGAATAGCCTTCATTTCTCAGAACAAGAACAGACTGGCCATTTCGATCCTGTAATTGCTCCAGATACTCAACTAGTCTAAAGAAGGCCAGTTTTATTGCTTCTTTAATCAGCACAACAGTTTTCAGCTGTGCTAACATAATTGCAAAAGGGTTTTCTAATGATCAATTAGCCTTTTAAAACAAATATTTTTATTTTTATTTTTTAAACAAGGACATTTCCAAGTGACCCCAAACTTATGAACGGTAGTGTATATGTAGTAGTATTTATATGTAGTAGTATATGGTAGTATCTATATGTAGTAGCATCTATATGTAGTAGTATATATATGTAGTAGTGTGTAGTAGTATCTATATGTAGTAGTATCTATATGTTGTAGTATTTATATGTAGTAGTATATAGTAGTATCTACAGTACCAGTCAAAGGTTTGGTTTGGACACACCTACTCATTCAAGGGTTTTTCTTTATTTTTACTAGTTTCTACATTGTAGAATAATAACGAAGACATCAGAACTATGAAATAACACATATGGAATCATGTAGTAACCAAAAAAGTGTTAAACAAATAAAAATATATGTAATATTTGAGATTCTTCAAAGTAGCCACCCTTTGCCTTGATGACAGCTTTGCAAACTCTTGGCATTTTCTCAAGCAGCTTCATGAGGTAGTCACCTGGAATGCATTTCAATTAAGAGTTGTGCCATGTTATGAGTCAATTTTAATGTGTTTGAGTTGTGTGTTGTGACAAGGTAGGGTTGGTATTCAGACGATAGCCCTATATGGTAAAAGACTAAGTCCACATTATGGCAAGAACAGCTGAAAAGAGAAGAGGGTAGGCAGTAGAGCATCAACAACATTGTAAATACCACCAATATTTATCTCTTTATATTCCCTTATTATGAATACTACAACAATTTGCACATTGCTAAAACACTGTACATAGCTGATAATATAACACTTGAAATGTCTTTATCTTGAAAACAAATCCATCATTGATAAACTACCATATGTTCTGCAAGATACCACAATGTGCAATCAAAGCAGCAAGATGTGTGACCTGTTGCCATGAGAAAAGGAGAGCACAAACCTGCTGGCCCAAACGTTAAAGGACATTCACGTAAATCCACACACAATCAAATGGATTGTGAACTACTTGACCAAGAGACCACAGTTCGTAAGACGGAACCAGGCAGTATCAGATCAGGTATGTAGAAACACAGGGGCACCGCAAGGGACAGTCCTGTCACCTTTTCTGTTGACCCTTTACACAAACGACTTCACACAAAACAATCAACTGAGACACTTACAGAAATTCTCTGATGACTCTGCTATAGTAAGCTGTGTCAGGAGAGGAGACGATGCTCACCACAGGGATATAACAGAGTCCTTTGTGAAATGGTGTGAGGCCAACTACTTGGACCTGAATGTACTGAAGACCAAGGAGCTAGTGGTAGATTTTAGTTAAAATAAGTATGTTTTTTTTTATCCCATTTCTTTTAATGGTGAAGAGATTTGCACTGTTGATTCTTATAAGTACTGGGTGTCATAGTGGACAACAAACTGAACGTGAAGGAGAATTCTCAGTGTCTAAAAAAAGCCCAATCCAGACTGTAGTTTTTAAATAAAGAAGATATTTTAATGTATGTTACAAAATGCTTCATATGTTCTATAGCAGTGTGGTGGAGTGTAGTGACCTCTGACATTGTGTGCTGGAAAGGGAATTTAGGACTTAAACAAGCTTGACAAAATCATTAAAAAAGCCAGTGCTACAATTGGCTGCAGCCTGGAATCGACGAAGGACATGTTCATAAAAAGGCTGCAAGTAAAAACCCACATGATCATAGACAATGACACACACCCACTCCACAGCACTCTAATGACACACACCCACTCCACAGCACTCTAATGACACACACCCACTCCACAGCACTCTAATGACACACACCCACTCCACAGTACTCTGACACACACCCACTCCACAGCACTCTGACACACACCCACTCCACAGCACTCTGACACACACCCACTCCACAACACTCTGACACACACCCACTCCACAGCACTCTGACACACACCCACTCCACAGCACTCTGACACACACCCACTCCACAGCACTCTGACACACACCCACTCCACAGCACTCTAATGACACACGCAAAAATATAATTACTTGACACATTAGAAAGAATTAACAAAGAAATTAGCAAAACTAGAATGCTATTTGTCCCTAAACAGAGAGAACACAGTGGCAGAATACCTGACCACTGTGACTGACCCAAAATTAAGGAAAGCTTTGACTATGTACAGACTCAGTGAGCATAGCCTTGCTATTGAGAAAGGCCGCCGTAGGCAGACCTGGCTCTCAAGAGAAGACAGGCTATGTGCACACTGCCCACAAAATTAGGTGGAAACTGAGCTGCACTTCCTAACTTCCTGCCAAATGTATGACCATATTAGAGACACACATTTCCCTCAGATTACACAGATTCACAAAGAATTCTAAAACAAACCCAATTTTGATAAACTCCCATATCTACTGGGTGAAATACCACAGTGTGCATCACTGCATTAGTATTCACTTTTGTACTTGTACTATTTGCACATCATTACAACATTACATTTGAAATGTTTTTATTATTTTGGAACTTCTGTGAGTGTAATGATTACTGTTCATTTTGGATTGCTTATTTCACTTTTGTTTATTATCTATTTCACTTGCTTTGACAATGTTAACATATGTTTCCCATGCCAATAAAGACCTTTGAATTTATATGAGAGAGACAGACAGACAGACAGACAGACAGACAGACAGACAGACAGACAGACAGACAGACAGACAGACAGACAGACAGACAGACAGACAAACAGACAGAGAGAGAGACAGACAGACAGACAGACAGACAGACAGACAGACAGACAGACAGACAGACAGACAGACAGACAGACAGACAGACAGACAGACAGACAGACAGACAGACAGACAGACAGACAGACAGACAGACAGACAGACAGACAGACAGACAGACAGAGACAGAGAGAGAGAGAGAGAGAGAGAGAGAGAGCAGCATGTACATGGTTTTTGGAGTGAAGTACATTGGAATTGTTTTTTTTAGAAAACTGCTAGACTAAATGGGAGACAAAACAAGCAACAAATGAAGAAGATAAGCTTGTGAAAAAGTATTTATTTGTATATTTTTAGCTTAGCTAGCTGGATTGTTTACCAGTTGCTAAGCAGTTGCTAGGGAATCTCCTAAAAGAAGCTAGCTAGCTAGCAACACAATAGAAAAGACAAAAGAAGGACAGAAGACAGAGGACATCAAAGTAAACCAGGTCTCTAAAGACACTACAGAAACAGGTAAGCTTATATGGCAACATTGTAGACAACATAACCAGCGTTGCTATGGAAACTGTTTACCCGCCAGACATCAAGATGGAGAAAGCTAAGAAAGGTTTTAAAGGCTTGATGATGGGACAGAGCCATGAATGCCTGTTTGCAGATCTTACCAGTTGCAAAACAAGAGCAATTTTAATATTTAATACCAAACGAGGGCACATATGGAAAAGGGTTATTTCCTACCGTTTCCCTTTCTCAAAAAAGAGAGGCATCAGCCAAGGCTGTCAGATCAGCATTTTTGAAGAAGCTGACCAGAGCAACACATATCAAACAGTGAACTTATACAATAATGGAACTGTACAGGTACAAGGCAATGATTCAAGCCTCCGGCCTTTTGCTGCCCTGAAAGTAGAAGCTGAACTCATCTCAGAAGCTGAGGAAGAAGTAAAGGAGGGAGATGATGGAGAAAAGCAGGCCTCAACAGCCTCTGTGACCCAGCAAGACGCCTTCAGTGTCCCTCTACCTTCCTGCAGTAGACAGAGCCAAGAACATGCTACAACACCAAGAAGATCTGCTATCACAACACAGCAATACTAGACCCCATCACAACACAGCACTACTAGACCCGGCCCATCACAACACAGCTCTACTAGACCCCATCACAACACAGCTCTACTAGACCCCATCACAACACAGCTCTACTAGACCCCATCACAACACAGCTCTACTAGACCCCATCACAACACAGCACTACTAGAACCCATCACAACACAGCACTACTAGAACCCATACAACACAGCTCTACTAGCTAATCCAAGTTTATCATTTTAAAAGGATAATTGATCATTAGAAAACCCTTTTGCAATTATGGCCTTTTTTAGACTAGTTGAGTATCTGGAGCATCAGCATTTGTGCGTTCGATTACAGGCTCAAAATGGCCAGAAACAAAGAACTTTCTTCTGTAACTCGTCAGTCTATTCTTGTTCTGAGAAATGAAGGCTATTCCATGCGAGAAATTGCCAAGAAACTGAAGATCTCGTACAACGCTGTGTACTACTCCCTTCACAGAACAGCACAAACTGGCTCTAACCAGAATAGAAAGAGGAGTGGGAGGCCCCGGTGCACAACTGAGCAAGAGGACAAGTATATTAGAGTGTCTAGTTTGAGAAACAGACGCCTCAGAAGTCCTCAACTGGCAGCTTCATTAAAAAGTACCCGCAAAACACCAGTCTCAACGTCAACAGTGAAGAAGCTTGCCTTCTAGGCAGAGTTGCAAAGAAAAAGCAACTATGCCTAGAAGGCCAGCATCCCGGAGTTGCCTCTTAACTGTTGACGTTGAGACTGGTTTTTTGCGGGTACTATTTAATGAAGCTGCCAGACAGATACTGTTAGCCTCATAGACATACAGGCTCTAACAGACAGATACTGTTAGCCTCATATACAGACAGGCTCTAACAGACAGATACTGTTAGCCTCATAGACATACAGGCTCTAACAGACAGATACTGTTAGCCTCATATACAGACAGGCTCTAACAGACAGATACTGTTAGCCCCATAGACATACAGGCTCTAACAGACAGATACTGTTAAACTCATAGACGGACAGGCTCTAACAGACAGATACTGTTAAACTCATAGACATACAGGCTCTAACAGACAGATACTGTTAGCCCCATAGACATACATGCTCTAACAGACAGATACTGTTAGCCTCATAGACATACAGGCTCTAACAGACAGATACTGTTAAACTCATAGACAGACAGGCTCTAACAGACAGATACTGTTAGCCCCATAGACATACAGGCTCTAACAGACAGATACTGTTAAACTCATAGACAGACAGGCTCTAACAGACAGATACTGTTAGCCCCATAGACATACAGGCTCTAACAGACAGATACTGTTAGCCTCATAGACATACAGGCTCTAACAGACAGATACTGTTAGCCTCATAGACATACAGGCTCTAACAGACAGATACTGTTAAACTCATAGACAGACAGGTTCTAACAGACAGATACTGTCAGCCCCATAGACAGACAGGTTCTAACAACCAGATACTGTTAGCCCCATAGGCAGACAGGTTCTAACAGACAGATACATTCCTTCTGGTAACGCCCCAATCCTGTGTTGTTGTTCTTCCTTCACACTCTCAGTACAGACTTAGAGCCTTTCATCGTTCTAACGTCCACAACTTGTTCAGGCTTGCCGATTTAAAATACTGGGTATGTGGTCACGAAGCTTCACGCTTTAACCACAGAGGGTTGAAAAACAAATAAGGATGCATGGATGGATGGGTGGGTGGGTGGATGGATTTATTATCTGCTAGTCTCTGACCTGCGGTGAGGGGAAAGCAGTGGGCATCTGGTCCTCCAGGGGGGAGGTGAGCAGGGCGCTGCCCAGGATGGAGGTCATGTGTTTGGCCATCAGCTTCTGCTGCTCCAGGGTACAGTGGTTCTCCAGGGACAGGATCACTGGGTACTCTGATGTCTGGGGGATATGAGGACAACAACACATCATTACCAGTCATGTCCATCTCTACTGGTAATCACAGGGCTGGTTTGAATGCTAACTATGACTGGAAGTCTATGGGTATCTGTTAGCATGCAAGCAGATACCCATAGACTTCTAGTCGTTATACTAATGCTAGTTAGCAATTGTGCTAGATCTAGTTAGTTACTGGACACAGAGACATACAAACAGTCATCAAAATGGTCAGGGTACTCCTGGATTGGTTAGGGTCAGGGGTTAGGGTTACCTTGAAGGCATACTCCTTGATGACCTTGATGACATCTTTAAACAGGACCTTGGAAGTGAGGGTGTGGCCGTGGTAGATGACTGGCTCCCCCTGGGCCCCGTCCCAACAGTCTAACTCCACACAGCGACAACTCTTCATCAGGGCCCTAAGGATCACAACACAATCAGAATACACATACAGTACTACTGCTACTACTGCTATATCTAGTACTGTATCTAGTACTTTATCTATTATATCTAGTACTACATCTACTATATCTACTACTGTATCTAGTACAATATCTACTATATCTACTACTGTATCTAGTACTACATCTACTATATCTACTACTGTATCTAGTACAATATCTACTATATATAGTACTGTATCTAGTAAAATATCTACTATATATAGTACTGTATCTAGTACAATATCTACTATATCTACTACTGTATCTAGTACTACATCTACTATATCTACTACTGTATCTAGTACAATATCTACTATATCTACTACTGTATCCAGTACAATATCTACTATATCTACTACTGTATTCGGTACTACATCTACTATATCTACTACTGTATCTAGTACAATATCTATTATATATAGTACTGTATCTAGTACTATATCTATTATATATAGTACTGTATCTAGTACAATATATATTATATAGAGTACTGTATCTAGTACTACATCTACTATATCTACTACTGTATGTAGTACTATATCTACTATATCTAGTACTGTATCTAGTATTACATCTATTATATTTATTACTGTATCTGTATCTACTATATATAGTACTATATCTGTTTCTAGTACTATATCTATTAAATATAATACGATATCTATATATACTACTACACTACCGTTCAAAAGTTTGGGGTCACTTAGAATTATCCTTGTTTTTTAAAGTTTGTTTTTTTTTAAAAGTCAATTAAAATAACATAAAATTGATCAGAAATACAGTGAATTTGTAGTACTATATCTATTATATCTAGTACTATATCTGTATCTAGTACTATATCGATAGATAGATAGATAGATAGATAGATAGATAGATAGATAGATAGATAGATAGATAGATAGATAGATAGATAGATAGATAGATAGATAGATAGATAGATAGATAGATAGATAGATAGATAGATAGATAGATTATTGATCCCGAGGGGACATTTCTTTGTCAAGCAGCTACAACAAAAACGACAGATTTTCTGTTTAAGCTTTTTGTGCATATGGAACATTTCTGGGATATTTTATTTCAGCAAACGAAACCTGGGACCAACACTTTACATTTATATTAATATTTTTGTTCAGTCTAATATGTTGTAATATGGATGTAATATGTTGTAATATGGATGTAATATGTTGTAATATGGATGCAATATGTTGTAATATGGATGTAATATGTTGTAATATGTATGTAATATGTTGTAATATGGATGTAATATGTTGTAATATGTATGCAATACTTATTTAATATGTATGTAATATGTTGTAATGTGTTGTAATACTTATGTATTATGTATGTAATACTTATGTAATATGTTGTAATACTTATGTAATATGTTTTAATATGTATGTAATACTCATGTAATATGTTGTAATATGTATGTAATTTGTTGCAATATGTTGTAATATGTATGTAATATGCTGTAGCATGTTGTAATTTGTGTGTATTATGTTGTAATATTTATGTAATATGTTGCAATATGTATATACTATGTATGTAATATGTTGTAATATGTATTTAATATGCTGTAATATGTAATATCTTGCAACATGTATGTAATACTGTATGTTGTAATATGTATGGTTAGTTTAGATTAGAGGTTGTAATGTGTTGATAGTTTAGATTAGAGGTTGTCATGGTTACTTGATATAGGCCTCTGTGCTGCTGGGGCCTTTGAGCTGGTCTTCCATCAGGTAGGTGTTGTGGGATGAGCTGATAAAGTAGTGGTTGATTGGTTGGCTCATATCCTGGAACACCTTCTTGTGGACGGGGTTGAAGATAGAACCCTCCTCCTGGTGCAGGTACATCAGGAAGCCATCTTTGGTCATGTGATTAATCTGCTTTGCTGGAGGAGGGAAAGGTGATGGGGGGGGCAGAATGAATTAGGGGATTGGGGATAGTTGCCTAGTGGAATGGGCCTCCCAGATATATATCATTTAGCTTACAAAAGACAACTGCTAGAGAAATGTCAAATGTTTGACTATTTTAGCACATTCCTAGAACATCATAAAACGGTGTCTTGTCATCCTTAAGTATATTCTTCCTTATACAGTGACTTCATGTTTGTGTGAACTGAGAATCTCTCACCTGAGTTATCCAGCTCATATTGAGTCAGTGCCAGGGCATCTCTCACCTGAGTCATCCAGCTCATATTGAGTCAGTGCCAGGGCATCTCTCACCTGAGTCATCCAGCTCATATTGAGTCAGTGCCAGGGCATCTCTCACCTGAGTCATCCAGCTCATATTGAGTCAGTACCAGAGTATCTAATCATCCCCAGCTTCCAATTGGCTCATTCATCCCTCTCCTCCCCCCGTAACTATTGTTGCTGTAAATGAGAATGTGTTCTCAGTCAACATACCTGGTAAAATAAGGGTAAAATAAATAAAAAAACAGAGCATATCTCACCTGTGTCGTCCAGCTCGTATTTCTCTATGAGTCTGACAGCGTCATCCAAGGTGGCCGCCTCGAGCTGCTCGTTCAGCAGGAATTTGAGCAGGTCATTGTCGCTCATCTGCCCCCCTGTGGCGGCGTACTTCTCATAGATCACATCGATCTCCTCCCGGAATGTCAACAGGTCATAGAAGAGTTTGATCTCTGGACCCTCCAGGGTGCCCGAGTTTGACGTGTCACATTTCTACAGGACAAGATCATTTACAAAACAGTAAGATACATTGACTTCCTCCTCAGACAACCTCATTGTAAGTCATTAACAACCTCATTGTAAGTCATTAACAACCTCATTGTAAGTCATTAATAACCTCATTGTAAGTCATTAACAACATAATTGTAAGTCATTAACAACCTCATTGTAAGTCATTAACAATTAACAGAGCTCCCGAGTGGCGCAGCGGTCTAAGGCACTGCATCTCAGTGCTAGAGGCGTCACTACAGACAACCTGGTTTGATCCCGGGCTGTACCACAATTATCTGGAGTCCCATAGGGCGGAGCACCATTGGCCCAGCGTCGTCAGGGTAGGCCGTCATTGTAAATAAGAATTTGTTCTTAACTGACTTGCCAAGTTAAATAAAGGTTAAATAAAACATGTATACAAACAACCTCATTGTAAGTCAATGACGAACAGATATTCACTCACTTCAAACAGCACTTTAGCGTAGGTCTCATCCACCTCGATGTTGATCTGGCGGAGGAAGTGTTTCAGCTCCTTCAGAGTCATCTTGTTGTCCTTGTTCTTGTCTGCTTTCCTCATACAGTTGAAGATCCAGCTTTAATACGTCCAGATGGAAGGATCAAACACTGAACAGAGATTAACCTTTGACCTAAACACGTTATAGATTGGAATCCACTTTACTGTATAGGTTCAGATGTGTTACTCTAAGTACCTAAAAACACATTAGTTGGGATTTGCAAAGCAAGCAGATTCACGAAAGAGGATACTGCTCGCTCGTCTGCTGGCGGTTCAGTTTCTTCATGTTGAGGATGATCTTCTCCAGACCACTGATCCACTGCTGAGCCTCCTCCACTGAGGGAGCCATCAGGTCCAGGTTCCTCCTGCGGCCCTTAAAGATGACGGAGAAACAGCGGTCGTCCACGTGGGCCTCTGTGTGCTTCTGAAGACCCTCCGACTGACGGCCCTTACGCACCGAGTCTATGTCATAAATGGAAACTGAAGGGGGAGACGAGGGAAAGTACATATTATTTTTAGTTAGCAGACGCTCTTATCCAGAGCCACTCACATTTGAAATTAGGGTTAAGTGCCTTGCTCACGGGCACATCGACAGATTCTTCACAGGGGATTCAAACCTTTTGGTTACTGGAACAACGCTCTAACCACTAGGCTACCTACCGTCCTAGTGAGTGAGGTTAGAAGTGTTAATGAAATTCTGGTCCTGAAGTCTCACTGTATGCTGGGATTCATGGCAGCTGAGATGTAATAGTTCCTCAAGGTCCAGGCTATGCCTATGATGACATGGATGTCACCAGGGCCTGTCCCAATCATATAGTAGAGGGTGGGCTTGATAGGACAGGACAGGGTGATAGAGGAGGGTAGGCAAGGTGTTTCAAAACCTCTTTGACCCATCTATCTACAGGAAAAGTCTGTGTTTCAGTGTGATGGTGGATTTCCGCCACTCACAGCACCCAACAGTGCAAAAGATAAAAAGTCACACAACCCCACAGCAGATAAAAACATGTCTGTTTATCTAGTACATCCATGCCCCCTATCTATCTACACACTTCCTTCCTTAACGGTCTCTAGTTTCTGTGAGAAGCAGCTCCTTCCTATACACCCTGGCAGAACTAGTCCCTGGTGTCTACTGGTGGAGGCTTCCAGGACCAACAGTCCTAGTCCCTGGTGTCTACTGGTGGAGGCTTCCAGGAACAACAGACCTAGTCCCTGGTGTCTACTGGTGGAGGCTTCCAGGAACAACAGGCCTAGTCCCTGGTGTCTACTGGTGGAGGCTTCCAGGACCAACAGGCCTAGTCCCTGGTGTCTACTGATAGAGGCTTCCAGGACCAACAGGCCTAGTCCCTGGTGTCTACTGGAGGAGGCTTCCAGGAACAACAGGCCTAGTCCCTGGTGTCTACTGGAGGAGGCTTCCAGGACCAACCTTGACTCCCTTGCTGCACAGTTTCTGAGGTTGCTCTGAACTATGAGGGCTTGTATACAGTGTGCCTTGTTAATATGCGTTTATATGGTGTTTTTCACTCTGTCATAACATAACATCGTAAGGGGACCAACTCCAATATGTAGTGTAGTTTATATGGTGTTTTTCACTCTGTCACAACATAACATCGTAATGGGACCAGCCCCAATATGTTGTGTAGTTTATATGGTGTTTTTCACTAATCAATGTTTATTGGTTGCGTACACAGATTTACCCATGCCAAATTTTTTCAATCTCCAAAGGGGGAAAAGGTGTTGTCGTGCCCTCTTCATGACGGTCTTGGTGTGTTTGGACCATGATAGTTTGTTGGTGATGTGGACACCAAGGAACTTGAAACTCTCGAGTTGGATCATCTTATCCTTTCAGGCTTTAAAAGTGTTCTTACACTAGGATTTTGAACATTCAAAGCAACTGGGAAACATCCATGGCAGCCATTGTTCTCACCTTGGTTTGCTACATAACTTCTGAGAGAAAGAAAGCAGGAGTACCACCGCCAATCAGCCTACACCACTGTTACTATGACAACTAGCGTAGCCCTGTCAGCAAATGACAGTCAGTATTACAAAACGGATTTGAAAAACAAAACAGATTTTAAGGCCTACAGTGTGAACAAGGCTTTAGTCCTCTAGAAGCGTTGGTACCTCCCCAGGAAGAGGTCCCTGTGAAGCACTGGCCAGTCAGCAAGAGTGAGGTGTGGAGAAGGAGAAGGACAAGGTAGGAACAACGTCCAGCCTGAGGTATGGAGAAGGAAAAGGTAGGAACGACGACCAGCCTGAAGTGTAGAGGAGAAGGTAGGAACGACATCCTGCCTGAGGTGTAGAGAAGGAGATGGTACACTCTTAGAAGTAAAGGTGCTATCTAGAACCTAAAAGGGTTCTTCGTCTGTCCCCATAGGAGAACCCTTTGAATAACCCTTTTTGGTTCCAGGCAGAACCTTTTTGGTTCCAGGCAGAAATCTTTGAATCCAAATTAGTTCTGCCTGGAACCAAAAAGGGTTCTTCAAAGGGTTCTCCTATGAGGACAGCCGAAGAACCCTTTATTTCTAAGACTGTAGGAACAATGTCCAGCCTGAGGTGTGGAGAAGGAGAAGGTCTACTTGCTTAGAGTAGACAGCTCGGTCTTGTAGTCTTCTGCAAGTAGGTAGTTATGGCATTGAAAATCTGGTCGGTAAACAATGTCCCGGAAAGAGCATAGTAGATACAATTTCTACTGTGCAGGAAGCACTGTCTCTTCCTCTGACTTGGGAGGCCTCCATGAGAAGAGGCAGTAATCCCAATTTGGGGAAATCCAAACAGCAATCTTGTCAAATAACATGAATTAAACTTGTAATACAAATCAGTTGATAAATTGAATCAGGTATTCTAGCTGTGTACATGGGACGGCTAGGGGTCCCCAACGAGAGACCAGATAATTTCTTCTTCTGCTTCCCAGAGGGACTGATGAGGGTTAGTGTGGATCAACATGGATCTGCTGTATTGTGTATCTCTACTGTACTCTGCTGTACTCTGCTATACTGTCTAGGAGGCACAGTATCAGGTCCTAAGAGGAACAGTATCAGGTCCTAAGTGGAACAGTATCAGGTCCTAAGAGGAACAGCATCAGCCAAAGCCGGTGATGCTTCTCGGGTAAATACGCTGACCAGGAAGGCTAGCTCTGTCCTGGGGATGAGCCTTGATGGCCAAACTGCTGGCCATCATGGACAACGTCACCCACCCTCTGCACGCCATGGTTATGACGCAGAGGAGCACCTAGACTATATAATGCCTCACCGGGGTGCCGTGCCGTCGGCAACATAGATCTGGAACTGTTGGGGTGCTAGGACCTAGTTTAACAATTATGCATCCATCCGTGAGTAACTCTGGTCCGTCATCACTCATTCACTCAGGACCTATTTATTCATGCAGGTCTGTATATACATACTCATGTTCAGTTGTTATATCATATCACGTGCAATATTGCTAGTAATTCTTGGACCTAACTTACATAGTCATTCACTCAGGAATGCATATTAGTATCCTGTCAGTTGCACCTTTTCTCATTGCTTTTAGTTTATCGAATGTGCAATACGTGCAGTTGTCTGTAATTAAACCCTGCGCACTAAGGACTGTATTTTGAGGGAATTACTATTATTACCCTAAATTATATCACACACACATTTAGCTATTAAAGTATCTCTTCCTGTCATTTACCTGTACAGTTTATGTAACCATGCATGTATTCACTTATCTGTAAATATAACTGTATATTTACCTGTACAGCTAATTTAACCATGCAAAATATTCACTTACCTGTTCATTTAGCCAACCCTGCTCTAACCCCAGCCCTGCTCTAACCCCATCCCAACCCTGCTCTAACCCCAGCCCTGCTCTAACCCCATCCCAACCCTGCTCTAACCCCAACCCTGCTCTAACCCCAGCCCTGCTCTAACCCCATCCCAACCCTGCTCTAACCCCAACCCTGCTCTAACCCCAGCCCTGCTCTAACCCCAACCCTGCTCTAACCCCATCACAGCACTGCTCTAACCCCAACCCTGCTCTAACCCCAGCCCTGCTCTAACCCCATCCCAACCCTGCTCTAACCCCAGCCCTGCTCTAACCCCATCCCAACCCTGCTCTAACCCCAGCCCTGCTCTAACCCCATCCCAACCCTGCTCTAACCCCAACCCTGCTCTAACCCCATCCCAACCCTGCTCTAACCCCAGCCCTGCTCTAACCCCAACCTTGCTCTAACCCCAACCCTGCTCTAACCCCATCCCAGCACTGCTCTAACCCCAACCCTGCTCTAACCCCAGCCCTGCTCTAACCCCATCCCAGCACTGCTCTAACCCCAACCCTGCTCTAACCCCAGCCCTGCTCTAACCCCAGCCCTGCTCTAACCCCAGCCCTGCTCTAACCCACATGACCACTCCCCTCTGAGCCTCGGCACACTCTGGGTATGTGTGGCCACTGATCTGGTCCGGGCTCCAGTGTTTACTCAGGGAGAGGCCAGAGGTTATCAGCCTCAGCAGAAGCAGCCTACTCTGGGTTGGGTGGAGGGGATGGAGAGGATGGCTGAGTCCTGGGCTTGAGCAGATAAACATGAACAGTCCTCTGCCTGGAGATGTCTCAGAGGAAGCCACACACACACGCACACACACACACACACACACACACACACACACACACACACACACACACACACACACACACACACACACACACACACACACACACACACACACACACACACACACACACGTACACACACATGCATATCCCAGCCTGACCAGTAGTGGTATACAGGGATGTAAACCCCAGCCTGACCAGTAGTGATATCCAGGGCTGTAAACCCCAGCCTGACAACTAACGTTAAAGATACCAGTAGTGGTATCCAGGGATGTGTGTTGTAAACCAAGGAGCTTTGTTAAGAGACTTTCCAGGGGCGACTCAGTAGACAGAGTGGGTAACATCCACTGACCTACTGGAGGGAATATTGTTTTATAACAGACTGGAGGTACATGTGTTTGAGGCCCATCAATGAGCTACCTTTAATTCTGTTGTAGGTGTTGATGTAGATGAATGTTACAGTAACAGTGTAGTACTCACAGGTCTGGTTTCTCTTGAAGATCCTGTGTGACTCGTGCCACATGGTCTCGTAGTCATCCTGCAGCTTGTAGAATCGGCTCTTTTTCCAAGAGGAGGACTTTACTTTTATCAGCTCTCCCCCCATCAGCAGGAACTGGAGGTCCACATCACCCTTTAAACCTAGTGGGGTCACACAGAGGTTAGAGGTTAGAGGTTAGACTGACATTAACCCTCACGTAAAAGAGCTGCATCATTTGGCTCCCAAACGGCTCTTCATTCAAAATACTTGAAAATCGCACTACAACCAAAAAGTAGCCTACCATTAGATCGTCAGATCGTGATATGCACATTCAAATACATATTTACCTGGACAAATTATTAGATCGATTGCAGAAAAAAATGAACATTTACCCACTACATGAATGAGCATTGACTAAAATGACGTGCTCTCCCCACTATTTATTGTTTCTGAAGAGAATGATTTTGTAACTTATTTGCAGGTAATCGTTGTTTAAAGAGTAGAAATTAGTAGTAGCAGTGTGTAAATCAGGGAGCCAAATTAACGTCTCTTTCATCAACGTGATTTGGTTCCCAACATTCAGCAAAAAGAGGCATTCAAATAGAGCTGTTAGTTCGTGAATGATAGTTGTTATGGTTGTTATAGTTGTTATGGTTGTTATGGTTATATTATGGTTGTTATGGGTGTTATGGTCAGAGTTGGGTTGGTTACTTTCTAAATGTAATCCGTTACAGTTACAAGTTGCGACACCCATTTTGTATTGGTTGCTATGGTTGTTATGGTTGCTATGGTTGTTATGGGTGTTGTGGTTGTTATGGTGTTATATTTGTTATGGTTGTTATGGTTGCTATGGTTGTTATGGTTGTTATGGGTGTTATGGTTGTTATGGTGTTATATTTGTTATGGTTGTTATGGTTGTTATGGTTGTTATGGTTGTTATGGGTGTTATGGTGTTATATTTGTTATGGTTGTTATGGTTGTTATGGTGTTATATTTGTTATGGTTGTTATGGTTGTTATGGTTGTTATTGTTGTTATGGTTGTTATGGTTGCTATGGTTGTTATGGTTGCTATGGTTGTTATGGTTGCTATGGTTGTTATGGGTGTTATGGTTGTTGTGGTGTTATATTTGTTATGGTTGTTACGGTTGTTACGGTTGTTACGGTTGTTATGGGTGTTATGGTTGTTATGGGTATTATGGTTATTATGGGTGTTATGGGTGTTATGGGTGTTATGGTTGTTATGGGTGTTATGGTTGTTATGGGTGTTATGGTTGTTATGGTTGTTATAGGTGTTATGGTTGTTATGGTTGTTATGGGTGTTATGGGTGTTATGGTTGTTATGGGTGTTATGGTTGTTATGGTTGTTATGGGTGTTATGGTTGTTATGGGTGTTATGGGTGTTATGGTTGTTATGGGTGTTATGGTTGTTATGGGTGTTATGGGTGTTATGGTTGTTATGGTTGTTATGGTTGTTATGGGTGTTATGGTTGTTATGGTTGTTATGGGTGTTATGGTTGTTATGGTTGTTATGGGTGTTATGGTTGTTATGGGTGTTATGGTTGTTATGGTTGTTATGGGTGTTATGGTTGTTATGGGTGTTATGGTTGTTATGGGTGTTATGGTTGTTATGGTTGTTATGGTTGTTATGGGTGTTATGGGTGTTATGGTTGTTATGGGTGTTATGGGTGTTATGGTTGTTATGGTTGTTATGGGTGTTATGGTTGTTATGGTTGTTATGGGTGTTATGGTTGTTATGGGTGTTATGGGTGTTATGGGTGTTATGGTTGTTATGGGTGTTATGGGTGTTATGGTTGTTATGGGTGTTATGGGTGTTATGGTTGTTATGGTTGTTATAGTTGTTATGGTTGTTATGGGTGTTATGGTTGTTATGGTTGTTATGGTTGTTATAGTTGTTATGGTTGTTATGGGTGTTATGGTTGTTATGGTTGTTATAGTTGTTATGGTTGTTATGAGTGTTATGGTTGTTATGGGTGTTATGGGTGTTATGGGTGTTATGGGTGTTATGGGTGTTATGGTTGTTATGGTTGTTATGGGTGTTATGGTTGTTATGGTTGTTATGGGTGTTATGGTTGTTATGGGTGTTATGGGTGTTATGGTTGTTATAGGTGTTATGGTTGTTATTGTTGTTATGGTTGTTATGGTTGTTATGGGTGTTATGGTTGTTATGGTTGTTATGGGTGTTATGGGTGTTATGGTTGTTATAGGTGTTATGGTTGTTATTGTTGTTATGGGTGTTATGGGTGTTATGGGTGTTATGGTTGTTATGGTTGTTATGGTTGTTATGGTTGTTATGGTTGTTATAGGTGTTATGGTTGTTATGGTTGTTATGGTTGTTATGGTTGTTATGGTTGTTATGGGTGTTATGGTTGTTATGGTTGTTATGGGTGTTATGGGTGTTATGGTTGTTATGGGTGTTATGGTTGTTATGGTTGTTATGGGTGTTATGGGTGTTATGGTTGTTATGGTTGTTATGGGTGTTATGGTTGTTATGGGTGTTATGGGTGTTATGGTTGTTATGATCAGTGTTGTGTAGGTTACTTTCTAAATGTTATCCATTACAGTTACAAGTTACCTGTCCAAAAAATCATTCAATGTGATTTTCTGGATTTTTGTTTTAGATTCCGTCACTCACAGTTGAAGAGCACCTATGATAAAAATGACAGACTTCTACATGCTTTGTAAGTGGGAAAACCTGCAAAATCGTCAGTGTATCAAATACTTGTTCTCCCCACTGTAGCTGGCCATATATGGATGTTACATTTTACTTTATGGGTTGGTTATGTTAAATATAACTTTCATAATTATATCTTTACATTAAAAATCAAAGTCTGTCTATTAAGTAAACTATTATTACCCTCGCTCATATCATACGCATTTTTAGCTACTGAAGTATTTCTCTGCCATCGACCTGTATAGTATAGTTAACCATCCAACATCCACCAATGTATAGTGTACATATTCAGCCATCCACCCATACTATGCAATGTCTTTTTATAGCTTTTTTTTGCACTCCAGATATCTTGTATTTCTATACTTTTTCATACTGCCGCTCTATGTATCATGTACCGTGTATCTGTCTTTTGTGTACTTTCGTTGTGGCATTTTGCACCTGCCCTGTGTTTTGTTGTAGCTGCTTGACAATGAAATTTCCCCCCCGGGGGATCAATAGAGTACCTATCTATCTATCTATCTATCTATCTATCTATCTATCTATCTATCTATCTATCTATCTATCTATCTATCTATCTATCTATCTATCTATCTATCTATCTATCTATCTATCTATCTATCTATCTATCTATCTATCTATAAAGTGTGATTTTGAGAGTTGAAACCTGAGAAGAAAAAATATATATAAATAAATTAAAATACAAAAACACTATGAAACCAGGACTGAGTTTGGGAAACCCTGCATTATGGAACCCAGATCACATCATTATTGCTGATTTGAGAACAAATCATGTGCTGGTGCCATCAACTGAAGAATTTACTAAAGATCCCTGGTTGAAGGAGCCCTGGCCTCAGTATTACACCAAGCTGCAGTCAGCAGGCTGGGCTGAAAGTTAGTATAGAACCCTGGTAGGAGGAGCCCTATAAACACAATCCTAACCTATAACATTATAAACACAAAGTAAAGCCTATAACATTATGAACACAATGGTAACCTCTACCATTATAAACACAATCCTAACCTCTACCATTATAAACACAATGGTAACCTCTACCATTATAAACACAATCCTAACCTCTACCATTATAAACACAATCCTAACCTCTACCATTATAAACACAGTCATAACCTATAACATTATAAACACAAAGTAAAGCCTATAACATTATGAACACAACCATAACCTATAACATTATAAACACAATCCTAACCTATACCATTATAAACACAATCCTAACCTCTACCATTATAAACACAGTCATAACCTATAACATTATAAACACAAAGTAAAGCCTATAACATTATGAACACAACCATAACCTATAACATTATAAACACAATCCTAACCTATACCATTATAAACACAATCCTAACCTCTACCATTATAAACACAATCCTAACCTCTACCATTATAAATACAATGGTAACCTCTACCATTATAAACACAATCCTAACCTCTACCATTATAAACACAATCCTAACCTCTACCATTATAAACACAATCCTAACCTCTACCATTATAAACACAATCCTAACCTCTACCATTATAAACACAATCCTAACCTCTACCATTATAAACACAATCCTAACCTCTACCATTATAAACACAATCCTAACCTCTACCATTATAAACAGAATCCTAACCTCTACCATTATAAACAGAATCCTAACCTCTACCATTATAAACACAATCCTAACCTCTACCATTATAAACACAATCCTAACCTTGGACATGATTTGGAAAGGCACACACCTGTCTATATAAGGTCCCACAGTTGACAGTGCATGTTAGAGCAAAAACCAAGCCATGAGGTTGAAGGAATTGTCCATAGAGATCCCAGACAGGATTGTGTCGAGGCACAAATCTGGGGAAGGGTACCAAAAAATGTCTGCAGCATTGAAGGTCCCCAAGAACACACTGGCCTCAATCCTTCTTAAATGGAAGAAGTTTGGAACCACCAACACTCTTCCTGGAGCTGGCCGCCTAGTCAAACTAAGCTATCGGAGGAGAAGGGCCTTGGTCAGGGAGGTGACCAAGAACCTGACGGTCACTCTGACAGAGCTCCAGAGTTCCTCTGTGGAGATGGGAGAACCTTCCAGAAGGACAACCATCTTTCCAGCACTCTACCTTTACTACTCAGTAAAAGGCACATGACAGCCCGCTTGGAGTTTGCCAAAATACACCTAAATGACTCAGACCGTGGCAAACAAGATTATCTGGTCTGATGAAACCAAGATTGCACTCTTTGGCCTGAATGCCAAGCGTCTGAAGGGGTCTGAATACTTTCCCGAAGGCACTGTACAGTTTTGTCTTCTTCTAATGCTTCTTAAGGGGAAAGTTATCTAAAAGTAACTGAAAGTAATCAGATTAATAAATACATTGTATTGTAACTAACTGTAAGTCGCTCTGGATAAGAGTGTCTGCTAAATGACTACAATGTCAATGTAAAAGCCTAACTCTCTCTACCTGAGATGTATCCTCCCTGGCTGGCTGCCTCTCTCTACCTGAGATGTATCCTCCCTGGCTGGCTGCCTCTCTCTACCTGAGATGTATCCTCCCTGGCTGGCTGCCTCTCACTACCTGAGATGTATCCTCCCTGGCTGGCTGCCTCTCTCTACCTGAGATGTATCCTCCCTGGCTGGCTGCCTCTCACTACCTGCCTAAACACATAATGACATCTGATCTGGCTGCACACAAACATGTTGTTGCTGATCAATAAATCACATTGTTAATTCCACAGGATAAAGCATTTATTCTGATTTTTCTTCATAGGACAATAATGTCCCTTCTTTGTCCTTGGTCTAACATCTGCTGTATACAAGACGCAGGACAACAATCTCAGACAGTCAGCCCCATACAAGACGCAGGACAACAATCTCAGACCGTCAGCCCCATACAAGACGCAGGACAACAATCTCAGACAGTCAGCCCTATACAAGACGCAGGACAACAATCTCAGACAGTCAGCCGTATACAAGACGCGGGACAACAATCTCAGACAGTCAGCCCTATACAAGACGCAGGACAACAATCTCAGACAGTCAGCCGTATACAAGACGCAGGACAACAATCTCAGACAAACAAATCACATTCCACTCAAGTATACCTGGTCACAACGCCCATTGAGGAACGGAATCAAACGGATGTTACCTTGACTCGGGTAGTAGTGCACAAAAAATAAGGTTCTCAAAATATGGAACAGATATCACACAATATTCCAACAGATATCGCTCAACCTACCATGTTTTCCCGCTTTGTCGTTTGATTCCATTCGGATTCGATAAGATCAGTATTAAATTGTCAGTGCGTAAAATCCCGCGCACTTACAAATCCAAGGGTCTCTATCGATAAATGCGAATACCAAAGCGGTAATAGAAAGCGTTGGGCACTTTAGGCTGTCGATGAGATTCAGACAGACAGTGCGCCGCGCAGCCAGTAGCCTACAACATAACCAGTACGAAGTATGCGCCCTGACCTTGCCCAACCAGTCCACACCCTCCGTACCGCCACACCGGTCTGACGGGTCCTCTTATTGCAGCCTTGGCTCGTCTACACAGAATTCCTGACAAAGGGGAAATTCTGTTGTTTTCCCATACATATTTCTACTGCTGTGTGTTTGTGTGTCTGAGTGTTTCCTGGTAATGGAACAAGACAAAATGTGAAATCAATCAGTTATGCCATGGAGACAAGGGACAGTGATGATTGGTTGGGTTTTTGGAGGAAAGGTTATCATCATTAATAATAACTAATGTAGTTTATAATATAGCCTAACATGAAACCTCTCCAATATAGCCCAACATTCAACCTCTCCAACATAGCCTAACATTCAACCTCTCCAGTATAGCCCAACATTCAACCTCTCCAATATAGCCTAACATTCAACCTCTCCAATATAGCCCAACATTCAACCTCTCCAATATAGCCTAACATTCAACCTCTCCAATATAGCCCAACATTCAACCTCTCCAACATAGCCTAACATTCAACCTCTCCAGTATAGCCCAACATTCAACCTCTCCAATATAGCCTAACATTCAACCTCTCCAATATAGCCCAACATTCAACCTCTCCAATATAGCCTAACATTCAACCTCTCCAATATAGCCTAACATTCAACCTCTCCAGTATAGCCCAACATTCAACCTCTCCAATATAGCCTAACATTCAACCTCTCCAATATAGCCTAACATGCAACCTCTCCAACATAGCCTAACGTTCAACCTCACCAATATAGCCTAACATGCAACCTCTCCAACATAGCCTAACGTTCAACCTCACCAATATAGCCTAACATGCAACCTCTCCAACATAGCCTAACGTTCAACCTCACCAATATAGCCTAACATGCAACCTCTCCAACATAGCCTAACGTTCAACCTCACCAATATAGCCTAACATGCAACCTCTCCAACATAGCCTAACATGCAACCTCTCCAATATAGCCTAACATGCAACCTCTCCAACATAGCCTAACGTTCAACCTCACCAATATAGCCTAACATGCAACCTCTCCAATATAGCCTAACATGCAACCTCTCCAATATAGCCTAACATGCAACCTCTCCAACATAGCCTAACGTTCAACCTCACCAATATAGCCTAACATGCAACCTCTCCAACATAGCCTAACGTTCAACCTCACCAATATAGCCTAACATGCAACCTCTCCAACATAGCCTAACGTTCAACCTCACCAATATAGCCTAACATTCAACCTCTCCAACATAGCCTAACATGCAACCTCTCCAACATAGCCTAACATGCAACCTCTCCAACATAGCCTAACATTCAACCTCTCCAACATAGCCTAACATGCAACCTCTCCAACATAGCCTAACATGCAACCTCTCCAACATAGCCTAACATGCAACCTCTCCAACATAGCCTAACATTCAACCTCTCCAATATAGCCTAACATGCAACCTCTCCAATATAGCCTAAAATTCAACCTCTCCAATATAGCCTAAAATGCAACCTCTCCAATATAGCCTAACATGCAACCTCTCCAATATAGCCTATAACTCAACCTCTCCAATATAGCCTAACATTCAACCTCTCCAATATAGCCTAACATTCAACCTCTCCAATATAGCCTATAACTCAACCTCTCCAATATAGCCTAACATGCAACCTCTCCAACATAGCCTAACATTCAACCTCTCCAATATAGCCTAACATTCAACCTCTCCAACATAGCCCAACATTCAACCTCTCCAATATAGCCTAACATTCAACCTCTCCAATATAGCCCAACATTCAACCTCTCCAATATAGCCCAACATTCAACCTCTCCAATATAGCCTATAATTCAACCTCTCCAATATAGCCCAACATTCAACCTCTCCAATATATCCTATTATAAACTGGCTGGTTCGAGCCCTGAATGCTGATTGGCGGAAAACATTTATTTTTACTCTTCTGATTAAGTTGGTAACAAGTTTCTAATACAAATAAGGCACCTCAGGGGACCTTTTTTCTTCATTATAAAATAGGTTGTTTGGATCCTGGATGATGAGTGTGTGACATGGTGAGGTTGGACCCAGGTGCAGAGAATAGACCAGACAAGAATATAAACACACACTGCAAACAATTCAAGCTTCTTCTAAGAAAACCAGAAAACACACCTCTCTTAACAGGGAAATCATAATGAGTAAATAGGACTCACCTTAGTGTCGTTAATGTCTCTAGGACGGTCTCTAGCGCCCTCTGGTGACAGGTGGAACCATGACAGATTGGTTGGCATACGGGAGTTGTGGGACAAGTCCAACAAAATACCATGAGTGTTAATGTCATAATTCCCCTGTCCAGCAGCCCAGGCTGGAAATTCTTCAACTTCATATCCCTCAGAAAAAATTGTCTACACACAATTTTTCTATTCTACTGTTTGGTTTGCAACAGTTGGGGGTTGTATAAACCTACTTGTCTGCCTCTACAACAGTTGGGGGTTGTATAAACCTACTTGTCTGCCTCTACAACAGTTGGGGGTTGTATAAACCTACTTGCCTGCCTCTACAACAGTTGGGGGTTGTATAAACCTACTTGCCTGCCTCTACAACAGTTGGGGGATTTATAAACCTACCTGTCTGCCTCTACAACAGTTGGGGGTTGTATAAAACTACTTGCCTGCCTCTACAACAGTTGGGGGATTTATAAACCTACCTGTCTGCCTCTACAACAGTTGGGGGTTGTATAAACCTACTTGCCTGCCTCTACAACAGTTGGGGGTTGTATAAACCTACTTGTCTGCCTCTACAACAGTTGGGGGTTGTATAAGCCTACTTGCCTGCCTCTACAACAGTTGGGGGTTGTATAAACCTACCTGTCTGCCTCTACAACAGTTGGGGGTTGTATAAACCTACCTGTCTGCCTCTACAACAGTTGGGGGATTTATAAACCTACCTGTCTGCCTCTACAACAGTTGGGGGTTGTATAAACCTACCTGTCTGCCTCTACAACAGTTGGGGGATTTATAAACCTACTTGCCTGCCTCTACAACAGTTGGGGGATTTATAAACCTACCTGTCTGCCTCTACAACAGTTGGGGGATTTATAAACCTACCCGTCTGCCTCTACGGCCTGTGCAACAATGTATCATTAATACAAAGCAATCTCTCCTGTCTCTTGTCTCTCATCATCACTGAATCTCTGCTAGCTAGCTACATGCTAATGAATATAATGATTAGAAATAATGGCTGGGTCAAAACATGAGAAAATAACTAACGACCAGCCTGCTTGGGTAGCAACTTCACAATGCAAAAGTTATGCGGGCCTGAGTCATTTAAAAAAGCTCACAGCGTGAAATAGATTATTATTGAGTGCATTTTTACACTTGCGATTGGGCTGTGACTGTGACATCACAGAGTGAAACATCTCACAGCTTGACAATTCTCACTGATTAATATTGCTCACACCAGATGCTCTTAGCTCGCGCTGCTGCTTCAATTCTGCTTCCGGGTCGTCTGTATTTCTTAGGTAGATAGCAACAGTGCCTGATTGAAAGTGACACTGTAATGATCACTTAAAATATATATATTATTGATTGTTTTGTGCTTCTGTCAGGGCTGGCTAGCTAGCTAGCGTCGGGTAACTTTAGCAACAGGGTGGAATGGCAAGTTAGCTGTTTATGAAATTTCCCCCCCGGGGGATCAATAAAGTACCTATCTATCTATCTATCTATCTATCTATCTATCTATCTATCTATCTATCTATCTATCTATCTATCTATCTATCTATCTATCTATCTATCTATCTATCTATCTATCTATCTATCTATCTATCTATCTATCTATCTATCTGTCTATCTATCTAATGCTTTAGCATAGCTATTGCTGCATTACCCGCAAGCCTGTTAGCTAGCTAGTTGTGAACAGTTCGTGCGGATGGCTGTGCTTGATTTATAAACATTAGCACAATGTACAATGTACAATGTACAATATATTATTTTGATTCCAATATGTATTGAACTAGCTAGCTGCCATTACATCAATCACACCATACACTAGCTACATCACCACAACTAGCTAGTGCTATCCAAGATCCTTGGGATGTCCTTACTCTAAACCCTAACCATAGCCCTTCTTTTACCCTAATCTTAAACCTTAATTTAACTATTTTAAATGTCAACTTCAATGGCATAGGGACATCCCAAGGACCCCAGATAGCAAGGACCCTTCATTACCCACTGTTTCTGATTTTACCCGAAGCCTGTATCTACCTAGGTTTGCCTCTCTGCTGGACCGATCCTTGAGTGGAAAGTGAAATGGAAGCACTACAAATAAATGCAATGTTAATTCGTAGTAAAGCCAATAATCACTTGTCAGCACGCTTGTATTGGTATTGCAACATAATTATGTCTTATTAATGTTGTGAATGTCACCGAAATCATAATTTTGCTATCGTTTATGTAACGAATTACCTCTACTGGTGTAATTTGGAACTGAAGACTCTTTTATTGTGTGTCTTCACAATAAGTTTGTCTCAACAATAAAGCCAGGGAGAAATCAAGTTCCAGGTGTCCTTTGTCAGTTCATGGTCATAATGCTTTATTAGGTTGGACACAAAAATGAACAGTGAAACAGGTTTTATTTCAGGGTATGAGAGGAAGAGACGTCACAGGCTATCCAATAAAAAAATCGATGAATTCTCCCCCATGGAAGGTCAGACCAAAAGCAATCAAATCAAATCAAATCAAATGTATTGGTCACATACATGTGGTTAGCAGATGTTATTACGGGTGTAGCAAAATGCTTGTGCTTCTAGCTCTGACATACCAATGAAAATTCAAACCTACATAAACAATTCACATTTCTGCTAGTGATCTACCATGTTATGTTAGTAGATAAATGAACCACCCACCCCCCAAACACACAAAACATTAAAATCCATCCTCTCCTGTGCTTACCAACAAATTAATACTATACAAAAATGAAGTCAGCCATTCTGTATACGTCCAACCACTTAGCACTATATAACTTTCTCAATCCTCCCTGAAGAATGTGCTGAAATGTTGGTTCGTTCCATTAAACCATGTGCCAGTCATTCCACGGAGGGCTGAGTGTCTGTAGATTTTCTAACCTGGTGTCTGCTACTAGCTGGGCTAACCTGGTGTCTGCTACTAGCTGGGCTAACCTGGTGTCTGCTACTAGCTGGGCTAACCTGGTGTCTGCTACTAGCTGGGCTAACCTGGTGTCTGCTACTAGCTGGGCTAACCTGGTGTCTGCCACTAGCTGGGCTAACCGTACATAATTTGCAAACTCTCCTCCTCAATCAATGATGATTTTGTCCAAAATCATGTTTATCGATGATGACCTGAGCGATCTCTGTTCCTGATTTGCTGAAGAGGTCAGTCATGGTCAAGGCATACCAGCTAACAGCCACGGTTACCTTGTTGAAAGGGCCTAGGAGATCAATGCCTAGGACAGACCATGCCAGTTTAACCACGAGAGGATGCATCACATGGGCCTCCGTTTTCATTGTATTGTAGAGTTGACACTCGTGGCACCGGTCAATCTTATAAAATGAAAAAACATAATACACAGTACATATTTTTGTTAAATCTTAAAACAACAGCATGCAGACTTCTTACCCATTTTTTGGTGTCCACAGTTATCAAGCTCCATTAGTAGGACAAGGCTGTTTACCTGGGTTGTCATGGTTCTCCTTGAGGATTTTCTCTTTCTCCTCATTGGACATCACGTTTGCCAATGTAGAACAATCGTTTGTCTACAAAAAATATATACTCATTATTTGGAGTATTTAACACTGCACTTGTAAATTGTTATTACAATGGTTTTGCTGAAGTATCCATCAACACAAATCCCAATATATGAATGTAGTTATCACCAATCTATTCATAAGTCGTAACACCTTAAACACCTTGAAAATATTACAACCTTTCACTGTGTACGGCTTGACAGCCCTCCTGACAGTACTCTTCCTCTGACCAGACGTGTGCTGGTTGTAAACACCATTCTCAATGTAGACTTGCATCTCCTCAAACAACTTTATCTCAATGTAGAAATAGACAAACACCTTGTAGGACACTACACTGGGATTTGCTCCACTGGTCTTTTGATCACTACCAAACTGCTATCTGAATGTTTCAATAACTTAACACACAAAGTGTTTAAAACCTCAATGTCAAAAACCAATCTGTCAAAGAAAGCCTCTCACACCTCATGCCTCTTTGCACAGGACTCTCCCAACTTCCTCTGAGAATATCTCCACCTCCTAGCAGATCATCAGCCTGGTTCTGAAGTATGTAATATCTCCACCTCCTAGCAGATCATCAGCCTGGTTCTGAAGTATGTAATATCTCAACCTCCTAGAATATCATCAGCCTGGTCCTGAAGTATGTAATATCTCAACCTCCTAGAATAGGAGGTTAATGACAGGTTAAAGCCACAGTGGGCGAGCATGAACAAGCCCATGCAACACACACAATCTAATCGAAGAGAACTTAGGAATCTAAGGCACCAATCAGCGGCGTCTGCTCCAAGGAACTATCTCCAGCAACCACACGATCCAATCAGAGAAGAGCCAATAAGAATCTAAGGTACCAATCAGAGGCATGCTCGCACCAAGATATAATCAGATGTAGAGTAGCTAAAAGTGCGGTTCTGACATGACTGAAGTAAAAAGTTGCATTTCAACACTTGTAAGTGACATGAACTTAAGCTATGCTACAAGAAAACTGACTCAAGTGAAGTAAAATGTTTTATTGTATTTAATTTCATGTCCTGCTAACGTTATTTTGCACTCTCGCTAGCTATATAGTTAAATAATTAGACTAGCTAGCTAGCTACCACAACAATTAATCTCACATCAATAACTTTACCTCGGATAATAAAAATGCAATTGACAATCTGCCTACTCCAGACAACATGAAAAAATCTGATACTGATTTACTGTTAACCACGTTAGCTAGCTAACTTGCTTGCATGAACATGAGAGGTGCCAAGTTAGTAATGTTAGCTAGCTAGCTAATGTTAGATATTGATTTGTTTCATCCACATGAATGAATGAATTGGGATAATGATGAGTGGGAAAGTTACAGACGCACAAATATCCTACTTCTGGAGCTCACTATACATACTATACATCAAAATATTGTTGAGAAAGAGACAATTGGGCAGCAGTGTATATCAACAGAGCACAAAGCTCCTGGTTAGTAATAGAGGCCTCAGTGTGTTGTTATATTGTACCTAGCAACAGGCAGCTCTGTAGCAGCTCTGTATTTAATTTATTTATTTTATTTTTATTTAACCTTTATTTAACCTTTACTGATGTGAAAATATAGTCTGTTTGGCAAGCCCACAGGGAAGTACAAAGTGTCTCATCCAACCATCAATCCCCTCTGAGTGTCCCACACCACATGAGTGCAGGCCAGTCAACTGAGAGTAGACTGATTGGTTATGTATTAACAGGACCAGTCAGTCTCACTGTAATGTGATTGGTTGTGTATAAACATGACCAGTCAGTCTCACTATAATGTGATTGGTTGTGTATAAAACAGGACCAGTCAGTCTCACTGTAATGTGATTGGTTATGTATTAACAGGACCAGTCAGTCTCACTGTAATGTTATTATTTGTGCATAAACAGGACCAGTCAGTCTCACTGTGCTGAGCTGTAACTTTCACCTCACCCTCCACTGTGTACAGGACGACAGTTACAATAGAATGTGTTCTAATTGTCTGTGACACATGGCCGACACACCCTGTTTTAGACACACCAGTCCACCCACGGGAAAAAGTCTGAATATGCTTCAGCTGTGCACTGCATACACTATGCTCCAGAGCTGTTACTGCCGTTAAAACATTTTACTGCAGGGATAAATCAGGGTCACACTGAGCGATTGTTGGTAGTCTTAAACAAATCTACTTTGAAACAAAAGTATACACCTCACACACAAAAGAAGACACCTGTACCATGTCAGAAATGTATTAAAAAATGTATTTGCATCCCAATAATACACTTTATATACATCACAGAAGACTGAAATATAACAAAACTGTTTGACATACTGTAGAAACACCAGATTTTTTAAAAGTATCACCTTTATTAATGAAGAATTTATGAAAAATATAACATTCCACCCTTGAGGCCAAAGAGGGAGCTTTTGGTCATTGACTGCAAGAAAGGGGTACATCACCATGTTCATAATGACAATGTCGTCATAGTTTCTAGACCCAGGCGCAGCATCGCGAGACTTCCAGGAACGATTTCGAAACAGACCAAACCGACCAGTCTGGGGTTTGGGGTTTGAGAAGTTAATGAGTAAAGTTGTTTGCTTAGTTGTTAATTTTCTCGCAATCTTAAAGCACAACCTAGATTTGAGCCAATGTCTTAAATAGTTGAACATGTTATTACTCCAACCTCATTAGAGTGACAAACTGACATGTATTCATTTTCGTCAAAAACAGCTTTATATCGAAGGAGTGCCGTTGATTGCCTGCGCATGCGCAAATCTGACCCGATGTTTATGCACGATTATATTTTTAAAATACTTTATTCGTTATAATGATGAAGGCAAAAGCCACGGCCCTTGCAGAGCAAGGGGAACAACTACTTCATGGTCTCAGAGCGAGTGACGTCACCGATTGAAACGCTACTAGCACGCACAGCTAACTAGCTAGCCGTTTCACACCGGTTACATGAGCACATCACAACAAGGTCCAACGAGTCCAAAAATGTCTTATATGCTGCTGCATAAATTATGTCATATGCCAGGGAGATATGTATACTGTAGCTAAGAAAGTAATACTAAGTGTATATTCTGTACTAAGCTGTTAGTAGCCCATGTGCCTCACCCTAATAATTTGGTCTATTTTCACCTCTTAATTTCCCCTACTGTTCTGACTTGGTGGTGCACATGTAGCCTATAACCTTTTTGAGAAATGTAATCATCAAATATTGTAAGAGATTTAATTGTCTGCTTGCATGCCCCCTTTATTTATCCCACAGTTCTGACTTGGTGTACCGGTAGAACACCAAGGTAAAGTTGGTTTTATATTCACACATTTGAATATTCAACAGACATTCAACAGACATTCAACAGACATTCGCCAAAAGCCACTTAAACATGTCAAAAATCTATAACTAATTCACCGTTTGTCACAGAACCATCAAACTAGATATAATTTATTCTATACTTTAGTATAGTATGCTTTTACAAAAAAAAATTTGAGTAAACATTCAAGTTCTGATTTTATAGAAATACTAAAAGTCTATCAAATGCAATTTAAAGCTATATAAATCAATAACTTTTTAACTGATTATGACATAATCATCAAACTAGGTATGATTTATTCTATAAATGTCTAGAATACTTTTACAACCTTTGTTTTGAGTAGAAATCCAGGCCACCTCTCCAGCTGCCCTCCAGACCACCTCTCCAACTGCCTTCCAGGCCACCTCTCCAGCTGCCTTCCAGGCCACCTCTCCAGCTGCCCTCCAGACCACCTCTCCAGCTGCCCTCCAGGCCACCTCTCCAGCTGCCCTCCAGACCACCTCTCCAGCTGCCCTCCAGGCCACCTCTCCAGCTGCCCTCCAGGCCACCTCTCCAGCTGCCCTCCAGGCCACCTCTCCAGCTGCCTTCCAGGCCACCTCTCCAGCTGCTGGAGAAAACTGTGATTATTTACAGATACACTTTTCAAGCAGGCACTGGAGAACAGCATAAAACGTCAAGCAATCAGAAAGCTAAAAAACAAAAATGACCTGCCTAAAAAAAACTGCTGTAAAGAAGCAAGTCAATAAATACCATAATACCATAACAAGACTAAACAAAATACACTGAACCAGAAGATTCAGATTCATCCAACAAGGAACACTTTTTTATTGTGTGCAGGGAGCACTTTAACAATTCCAAGTCCACGGAGGTCTGGGTGCAGTGTTGGGAATGCAAGCCTGTACCCCAGGACAGCCATACAACTGTCACAACTGTGACTCTAATTACATGAACATGTCCACCATTCAGTCACACACACACACACACACACACACACACACACACACACACACACACACACACACACACACACACACACACACACACACACACACACACACACACACACACACACACACACACACACACACACAGACACACAGCCACACAGCCACACACACACACACACACACACACACAGACACACACACACACACACACACACACACACACACAGACACAGACACCACAAACGTTCAGGTGTTTAGTTTAGCCTAGTAGTTGTTTGATTGAGAAATACCATTTAGTCCAGGTTAAATAATACATATTGTATTATTTATATGTATTATTATTTATGCCTAACAAAATGTTAAAACATGGCAATGTTTCTCTCATGGTCTCAATAAAGGCGTTCAATAATTAGTTGCATGTCATGATTTATGCACTTTTTAATTCTGTTACAATTCACCCTTAAGCACTGTTACAACTAACCCAGACCATGTAACACTGCATTGTAACACCATGCATTTACAGTTTGATTTACATATATAATAACCACACCAATTTGTAAAGGACAGATGTAGGTTGTTTGTATCAAGTTTTGAATACACTGCCATAAACGATCTCTGTGAAACTGACGAAAATGTAAAACGTGTTACAATCTTCCACGGTCTCCCCTAGCCTATAGTCCAAGTTAGAAGTATACACATATTAACCCATCATTTATAAGCTAAATACTGCAGTGAGTATATCCTGTCAATTTAGACAGCGAAAAAAAAAGTATCAAATAAAGAAATCACAAGATAGCCTAAACTATGTGCTCTGCTGAGGCTGCTCTGATGCGTTCTCTCCCAGTTCCCAGCACCGGCTATACAGCTCGAAAAGCTACCCTATTGTTTCAGTTTTCTTAGGGACAATACATGTATCCTACCTCGGCTACAACAACACAATGTAATGAATAATGTTATTATTGTTTTCAAGTGAGTACAAAACTCTAGTATAGGCTGTAAAATGCAGTGAATAGCCCATGTCCTTTGAATAACCGCTCAAAAGCCTGGCGTTTTGAATGCATATTAATTTCAAAATAACTGCATCTAGCCTGCCTGATTGGGAAACTATTTGGATCAGTTATGGGGGGTTTTCGCAGCAGTTTAGCCTATAGCATGACAGCAATGTGGTGTATTTTGTCAGAAACATATGGCGCGCATATTAATTATGATAAAGCAGGAGGGCAGAGGAAGTTGTATATGTAGTTTCCGTGCTTGGCTTAAAAGGTTTTAAAATCGTTTGAAAATAAGGTTGATTGGAGAAGCAGTTTCTGCCTGTCTTCATACTGTACTGTCTTTGCTGTTATATTGTTAAGTAAGAGGCCCCTATTATCACAGCTCAGACAGAGACCCAAGTGCAGACGCAGGAGACAGGTAGAATGTCAAGTATATTATTTATTTTACAAAATCAGGTTTTGTAAACAGGCAGGGGTACGGTAACCGGAGAACTAAACAGACAGCAGGTCTGGCAACCAGACCAATGAACAGATACGGGTTAAATACACAAGGAATAAGGGAACATAGGAAACACCTGGTAGAGGAGGAGCCAGGGAGAACAGGTGAACGGAATTAGGGTATGACACCTATTGCCAGCTAGACTAGGAGTAATTTAGAATCCCAGAACCTTTGCAGAATAGCAGGCATGCTGGATCATGCTGGAAACCACAAAAGCAGCAGATGCCATGTTCTCAAGTGTGCCTTGATTATATAATAGTTGATGATGCATGCAGAATTCCTGCACTTTTAATCAAGCAAATATATTTCCTCATCATCAGTAGCACTGAACTGACTAGGCTGGCAAAACTATTGTACTTGTTGACAGGTGAAAATATGACAGCAATAGTATTTGATAGAGTAAAGATTTGAGTGCATGTTTATACATGTGTTATTGACTTCCTTGTGGCTAAACAATGAAGGATTTTTGCCTAACAGAGAAAACGTTTCAGAACGCATTCGGTTTAAAAGGCTCTGGCCCTTTAAGAAACCCGGACCGTTTCTATAGTTACTCCTAGTACACAAAGAGACCGGAACAGAGGAGAAAGGTGTTACTTTCACACCTTGCTAAGTTGGTGAAAGATTTAGGTGTGAATTCTAGTTGAATCATGTGTGTTTTGTCGTTGACTTAATTAGGCTACTATACCTCACAGCTGTTTGGCCAGACAGACTGCAACCATGCTTGAGGAATCTGAGCCAAGACCCCAAACAGGGTTTGACCCGTCCATGAACCGTCATCGACCTGCATCAGAAACAACACAGGTTGGCACACGATTTTATCACGCCCGTTTGATACATACAGTAGCTAGGCTTTTTAACCCTTATCTTACCTGGTAAGATGACTGAGATAACATTATCATTTACAGCAACGAGCTAGGGAATAGCTACAGGGGAGAGGAGGGGGGTGAGCCAGTTGGAAGCTGGGGATGATTAGGTGGCCATGATGGTATGAGGGACAGATTGGGAATTTAGCCAGGACACCAGGGTTAACAGCCCCACTCTTACGATCTTCATTGACCACAGAGAGTCACTAAACACCTGTTTAAAGTCCCATCTGGAAGACAGCACCCTACACAGGGCAATGTCCCCAATCACTGCCCTGGGGCATTGGGAAAAAATGTTTTGACCAGAGGAAATAGTTCCTTCCACTGGCCCTCCAACACCACTTCCAGCAGCATCTGGTTTCCTGTCCAGGGACCGACCAGGACCAACCATTCTTAGCTTCAGAGGCAAGCCAGCAGTGGGATACAGGGTGGTCTGCTGCTGGCTAATTACTAGGCCTAACTATGTGTTGATGTCATTATAGGCCTAAGCGCAATGCTACGCTACATTTTTCCAATAGGACATTTCACATTTATTGGCAAGCATCTTCAAGGATCTCTACACAACTGAGATTATTGGGAAAGACACAGTTGCCATTCTCACCAAGACAAGAAGGGGAGGCAACAACTACCATGACAAATATGTGGAGGATCTTCAACAGGTAGCTACCCATTTAGCAACTACAAAACATAGCTAGCTAGCTAAGTGCCCTCACTGCCCTGTGAAAACTGTGTGTCTGTGAGTATGTTTTTGTGTTGACCTTCATCAGTGATATTTACAGATATAAAAATGAAGAAGGCTTTTATATCAAAGATAATTTAAATAAACTTTGTTTATATGTTTCAAGATCACCTTTATTGGTCAGGTTTTGGAACTCATTTACCAATCACATCATGTTTTGTGTCTTATCCAATTGTGATTGGTCACTGAACCGATAGGGGTTCATTTTGAAATATATACGTTAAAGCCTCCTTCAGTTTGTTGTCTATAAAACTCATGTTGTCTTTAAACAATTTATTATGAAGAAGCACTGTCATTAAAGAGATGCAGAATTTTCTCTTCACTTCAGTTTGCTCTTCAACTGATGCACCTTGGTTAGAGAGGAAGGTAGCAGCAGACTGTTCATTCCCTTTGCATCTAACCTGTGAGGACCATGAGCATATGAGCACAGCCAAGTCTGATTGAGCTCTGTGACGATTATGGTTGCAAAAAAACTGCTAGTCTCTGGCACAAACTGTTCTAATGTTACGACTCTGCTAGTCTAATTTAATCATTTCATAAACCATGTTGTGGACCGCTATTGTTTGTTTAAAAACAACCAACCTTGTCCAGCCATGTTACCTAGATATGTTACCTAGATGGCCAACAACCTGGTAACTTGCCCAGTATGGTGGCACTGGGCAAGTTATTGGATATCTATTCTAGGTGATGTGCTTGAAAGGTAGGATTCATAGGCCTGATCTCTTTTTCTGGTGCTTCTAAATAGTGTTTTGAGCGCAGGTTGAAGTTTATTGGGATGATTGTTGTCTTAGAGGCAGAACTGAGCGATTTCCACTAGATGGGGAAGCTGCAAGATCTAGAGCTATATTGTCAAAATTAATCATAACAAAAACATGCTTCATTTAATGTTAGGGTTAGACATTAGGGTTAGCTGTACGGTTAATTAGATTGTATGACTTTGTGACTTTGCCAGCTAGTGACCACTGCAGAGCTGCCTCCAGAACAACTCATTACCAAAAACACTAACCTGCATTTGGCGCATCAGTGAAACCAATGAACATATTAATTAAGGTACCTGTGTGTGTTTTTTTCCTACGTAACTTCTCACTGCTTGAGCCTCCAGGTCCATTCGGAGTACAGCCGTCGAATGCGTGATGCTGACATGTTGGAGAACCACATCATTCAGGCTCGGGTCCAGGCCACGGCCACAGAGAGCAGGACCCACACCAAGGTGGTGGAGGTGGGCGATGCCTACCAACAGCTGGGTCTGCCTCCAGGTACACTGGTCTGGATCACTCTTTAATGCTGCTGTTTCATTAGCCTCTAGGGTATTACGAACTGCACCGTGGGACGCCTTGTGAAGAGATAACTGCACTAAGCCTTGTGCTTTGTGAAGAGATCACTGCAATAAGCCTTGTGCTTTGTGAAGAGACCACTACAATAAGCCATGTAATTTGTGAAGGGATCACTGTAATAAGCCTTGTGCTATGTGAAGGGATCACTGTAATAAGCCTTGCCACCTAAAATAAGTGTGTGTTTATTTCCTCAGTCAAGTGGACCTTCATGTGGTGTGTTGACAACGGCCTTCTGAAGAGGAACAACCTGATCTGCCCAGAAGACTATATCACAGGACTGACCCCGCTCCACAAAGCCCCCAGAGGTACAGTAGTATGCCTGCTCCACAAAGCCCCCAGAGGTACAGTAGTATGCCTCACCCCGATCTCTTTATTATTAATCTTTTAAACACTCTTTGGAATGGACATGATTAAGAACAAATCATCCATTTTAAAGTGCTTGGAAAACACTTTACCCTTCAGTGTAAGTCTCTTATTAACTCTGTCAATGGTCTGTCTGTCCTCTCAGCCAAGTCCCCCCCAGGTTTTGCCAAGCCGACAGAGTCCTACAACAGACACATATGTGACCTTCCCCAGGACGATGGTTACACAGTGATCCCTCCCCCAGAGAGGACAGCCCAGAGTTTGCTGGAAGAGTCAGAGACATCCCTCACCGTGACCTGTAGCTCAGACACCTGCACCCCCCACAGTATACCTAATCAGGTAGGACACACACACACACACACACACACACACACACACACACACACACAGGTGGTGTTGGCTGATGGCTTGTTTTAAATACTGGGAAGGTGTGGGTTAAGATTTGGGTATGGACGAGTCTCAAGTCACCACTGTGATGTGACCTCCCCTCTGTTGGTGTGGACGAGTCTCAAATCACCACTGATGTGACCAGTCTTCTGCTGCATTTCAGAAGTGGTGCCGGGTGAGGAAGCCTAAGTGGATGGATGAGCTGAGTGCTAAGAGCAGAGCAGAGGAGAGGGCTGGCCTTCAGAAACTACAGCAGAGACATAACTTCCTGCGCAACCCCAGATTCCTTCCCCCCAACGCACACCAGGGGGGCAAGTGGCTCATCCTGCCTGGGGAAAAGGGAGACGGGGAGAGGAAGAGACGGCAGGAACAGAGGTAGGACTCTGTTCAGCTTCATGTGTTTGCACAACTAGGTAGCCTAGGCTATTTTGCGTCCCAAATGCCCCCCTATTCCCTATTATATGCACTACTTTTGACTAGGACCCATAGGGATCTGGATAAAAGTAGCTCAGTAGTGCACTATATTGGGAATAGGGTGCCATTTTGGACGTAACAATTCTCTTCTACCCTACAAGCCCAAACCAACACAGGAACAGCAGCTCTGAATGCCTGCTGCTTGGTTCTAGAATGAATGACGTGTTAACTACCAGGATGAAGTCTAGTCCATTGGTTAGATCGTTCATATGAAATGATTACAGGCTTATTGTTGGCCGAACACAATGGACTATGGTAATCCTTTCTCAATACTAGGTGTATATTAGTTCTGTGACTTCCCCATATGCTCTGGTCAAAAGTAGTGTGTTAGTATGAGACATGATGAGAATTAGCGCCTGTTGGTTATCAGAGTCACTCCATCCATAGCCTGATGGTGTAGCTGTTGGTTATCAGAGTCACTCCATCCATAGCCTGATGGTGTAGCTGTTGGTTATCAGAGTCACTCCATCCATAGCCTGATGGTGTAGCTGTTGGTTATCAGAGTCACTCCATCCATAGCCTGATGGTGTAGCTGTTGGTTATCAGAGTCACTCCATCCATAGCCTGATGGTGTAGCTGTTGGTTATCAGAGTCACTCCATCCATAGCCTGATGGTGTAGCTGTTGGTTATCAGAGTCACTCCATCCATAGCCTGATGGTGTAGCTGTTGGTTATCAGAGTCACTCCATCCATAGCCTGATGGTGTAGCTGTTGGTTATCAGAGTCACTCCATCCATAGCCTGATGGTGTAAGGTTGTAGGCCAGTCCAATCACATGGTAGGATTAGTTAGGAGATTGTACTGAGAGAGGATGTGGTTAACACAAATTACACAGTTTTTACAGGAGTAACACGTTTTTCTGTTCCATGGAAGGATCCTCCTCACTTCCTTGTGGCATCTCACTGGCTGTCCTGACAGTGTAACCCTCCAGGCTGAACAGCTCACCACATAATGTGCCAACCGTAGCTCTATTGTCAAACCTAAGCTGACATTTGCTTATTTCTTCGAGAGCTGAGTAAGCTGAGTATTTCTTCGGAGCCCATTTTCCTTCACTTGAGCAAATTTGAGCAAATTTTGCCTGTCCAAACAGGCAAAATCTGAGCAAGGTTTTTCTTTAGCAGAAAACCTCCTATGAATACTGTCTATCACAGTGTCTACAATGACGTTGTGTACTTTGACCTTGAAGTCAGTATCAGGTGATGCTAGTGGCTCATCTTCTGCAAGCTCTCCTGGCATTTCTTTTTCTTTCTTTTCTCAGTAAGGGCAGTCTGAACTACCAGCTCACAGTCTTCCTTCTCTTGCAGCTTTTCCATTGGCCCACTTCACAAACTCATCAGCTGCTCTCTTAACTCCTTCAAAGTCCCTAACACACTTCCTAAGGCTGTCCTCTGTCCCCTCAACCAGACGTTGAGCTGTGAGAATATCCATTCACCTTGTCTATAACTATTTTGAAAGTGGAGATGTATGCTCAAAAAAATAAAAACTTTCTCATACTTCAAAAGGGTTTCTATGAATCCCTTTGCTTCGGCCCTCAGTTGTCTTTAGTCTACTGTCTTCTAGAATGGTGTCTAAAGTCATAAAGCACATAAAAACACAAGGCTTCCTGAGGATTCCTGAAGCACCCAAACACTTTACTTAGAGCCTGATCCTTAGCCCACCACCTAGTTTCCCCTGTTGGGCACAGCCGTCTGTGATGCTTGTCCTGACTCATCTCTTCCCACTTCTGCATTCCCTTGTATGACTCTCTTATAAACACTGCTATATCATATAACAGTGAAAACAGTGATGCACTTTCCACATCACTGCCAGTTGTGTCTGCCAGTACAAGATTCAGAAGATGGGCATAACACCAACTGTCAGCCAAAGGTGCAAATGCCAAACAGACTACACTATAGAGAATAGTTTTTTTTCTCGCAGTAAGTCAACCACTTGCGATTGGTTCCATCTTTGCTGTTAAGAACTTTTGGTAGGAAGTTTTGGTGTTTGTTGAGGATGATGACAATAAAACATATCTATATCATGTGACTGAGGGCGAGCAAAGGAATGAAAACCATCAACAGCCTTATCTTCATGTGTCTGCTGCTGAGCTGTTGCTGCCTCTGTGATCAGTCCCTGAGTCGACTCTGATCAGTCCCTGAGTCGACTCTGTGATCAGTCCTTGAGTCGACTCTGTGATCAGTCCCTGAGTCGACTCTGTGATCAGTCCCTGAGTAGACTCTGTGATCAGTCCCTGAGTCGACTCTGTGATCAGTCCCTGAGTAGACTCTGTGATCAGTCCCTGAGTCGACTCTGTGATCAGTCCCTGAGTCGACTCTGTGATCAGTCCCTGAGTCGACTCTGTGATCAGTCCCTGAGTCGACTCTGTGATCAGTCCCTGAGTCGACTCTGTGATCAGTCCCTGAGTCGACTCTGTGATCAGTCCCTGAGTCGACTCTGTGATCAGTCCCTGAGTCGACTCTGCTCTCTCTTTAACACTTCCTCCAGGAGGCCCATGGGACTCATCTGTACCTGCTTTAAATTACTATAAAAAGCCATCTGTAAGGCTTTAGCTAGTTTAGCTAGTTTAACATGGAAACATGTGTTGACTGATACAACGTAGACTTGTGTTCCATGACTAAACATACAGTCATATTTATTATCTTCCTGTTCCCTTTCAACTGTATGTTTACTATTCTTATTCTACTGTTAATGATATAAAGAATAATAGGTCTAGTAATATGTGGGTATAAATAGTGGTGATATTGAACTAATATATCTGGTCATGTTAGATTGGTCACACTATGTGGTACAACAGCTCTACCTGTGCCTTCCACAGCAGGGATCCTTCTGGGCACGTTACTGGGTCCTGGCACTGCCTCCAGACACTAAATCCAATTTTAATTGTTATAATTGTTAGCACATGTCCGCCCACCCTACAAAACTAAAGTGTTCTGATCGTCTTTAACATTGAGCAATCCTTCCTGCCCCCTCTGGCGTTATGGGCTCATGGTTGGCGCCTGGTACTGCCTCTTCTTCACTGCCAGCAGCAAACTGGTCTACTGGTACTGGTACTGCCTCTTCTTCACTGCCAGCAGCAAACTGGTCTACTGGTACTGGCTGCTGCTTAGAGACTACAATAGACAACAAAGTGTCTCACACTTCGGTGGCGTCGCAACATAACATTTAGAATTTAACAAAGCACTTATTAGTATCGTATATGTTATATGCTGGCTGCCATAAGGACACTAAACTTGAATTGTGATTTATAGGCAATTGTTACACGTTATATTTAGTTTTGCACGCCTGACATGTTGGCAGTTGGTACTGTACTGTAGCCTACAGTACTGTAAGTTAGCGTACCTGTCTCATTGTCACCATCAATTTCTCTCTTAAGCTGCGGCCTTTTTTAATAAACATGTTGCTGAGTTTGGCACATTTGGCTGCGTCATCTTGTAAAGCTTTTTGAATTTTTTATTCTAGCTTTTTCAGCTCCCCTTTTCCTCTTTCTTTTATCCATATTCTGGTCTTTTTCAGCTCGCTATTTCGGGCAGTTGGTCGGTCAGTACCAGGTCCACAAAAATGTTACCACCCTGTGGCGCATGCTTGGTCGCAGCTCGCGCTTGTTTGTGTCTGAATCGCATCATCTACCAAGTGTATCAGTAGCAGGGTGTGCGATGCAGAGCAGCCCACGCTTCTGCAAGTGTAACGTACATGTAGCCCACGTTTCTGCAAGAGTAGCCTACAAAAATCTATTAAAAAATATATTTTGTTTACCGACCCTGTCACCGGCCATTTCGGCCCAACAACCAGCCCGGCCCACCGGGAATGTTCTCGTTTTTCCCGATTAGCCACTCCGGGCCTGTCTGCAGTACTCCACAAATCAGGCCTTTACGGTAGATTGGCCAGATGAAAGCCATTCCTCAGTAAAAGGCACATGACAGCCCGCTTGGAGTTTGCCAAAAGTCACCTAAAGGACTCTCAGACCATGAGAAACAAGATTCTCTGGTCTGATGAAACCAAGATTGAACTCTTTGGCCTGAATGCCAAGTGTCACGTCTGGAGGAAACCTGTCACCATCCCTATGGTGAAGCATGGTGGTGGCAGCATTATGCTGTGGGGATGTTTTTCAGTGGCAGGGACTGGGAGACTAGTCAGGATCGAGGGAAAGATGAATGGAGCAAAGTACTGAGAGATCCTTGATGAAAACCCTAAGCACACAGCCAAGACAACGCAGGACTGGCTTCGGGACTGAATGTCCTTGAGTCCAGACTTGAACCCGATCGAACATCTGTGGAGAGACCTGAAAATAGCTGTGTAGAGACGCTCCCTATCCAACCTCACAGAGTTAGAGAAGAATGTTAGAAACTCCCCAAATGCAGGTGTGCCAAGCTTGTAGCGTCATACCCAAGAAGACCTGAGGCTATAATTTGCTGCCAAAGGTGCTTCAACAAAGTACTGAGGTAAGAGTCTGAATACTTATGTCAATGTTAAAACCTGTTTTTGCTTTATCATTATGGGTTATTGTGTGTAGATTGATGAGGGGGGAAAAAACAATGTAATACATTTAGAATAAGTCTGAATACTTTCCGAATGCACTGTACATTCCCCACCAGACACCACTATGAGTTTCGTCACGGTACACAAACCTGTCATGACTTGAGGTTAAACAGGTCATGTGATGGAGCCATCTCTGCCAAGCTCCACTCCCACCCAAAGGGGGAGTTTTGACACCTTTAATGGCCGAAGACAACCAGACCCTCATATCCCCCACAGGAAAAAGAGAAGAGCCCCAGTTAATGATCCTTTGTTCTTAAGACTAAAACTTTATGCCTATGAAACAAGACATTGGAACATGATTACTATTATCCGAAATGGAGAAAACGAGGACTGTTGGCATTTGAATATGAATGTTGATTCTGTGATGTCATTAAAAGTTAAATGAAGTCGTGATGAAGAAAACATTGTAACTTTAAGAGTTTTCATACTGTGTAAATTATGTCTACATCTGTTACGTTTGGTAGGAAATATCCAGATTAAAGAGAATTTATTTGTGACGATAAGACTGCGATGTTAGCTGTTTACAACCCCCAAAAAGACAACACGAGGTTCCAATAAAATAATATTTTGGAACAATCAATGCTACGGTCTGTATCTAAGTAGGTGGATTCGAGCAGAATCACCACGTTTACTCTCATCTAAGTCATCGCGGTCTACACTGCTTTCATCCCCATCTAAGGGGGTATCTACCACTGATTAGCCACCCTCAGAACCATATTCTATAACCCATTACTGTGTGAATCCTGTATTATCATTTAGTTAGTAAATAAATAATTAAACCAATTTGTGTATTACGGAAGGATTAGTTTGGCTGGGGTTTGTGCGGAATTATGGGTTCTACGACATTTAGAACGAGATTGATTAGGCAACAGACATTAAATATGGGACTGCTATATATCAAAAGATAGGACAATACATCTGAGTTAAATTCGGAAAGTGGCAACTCAGTAAAAATAAACGTATTTTATTTATCTTTCCGTGGTGCCCCAGGATTCCTAATGAGCTAATTGTTGCAGTATTAATTTAATCCAATAATTAGACGTAGTAGGTAATTATTCAATAAATAGCACTTTAATGAGGCAAAGTTACAGCAAACCAAAAACTGATTTAATGCGTCGCTCAGTTATGTATAGAGCCATGTCATCATGGAATGCTCTGCCACCAGAGGTTACTCAGGTAAAAGGCAATTTAAGCCTTAAAAAAGTGCCTCTCCTCTTTCTAAAGATCTCATTTAACTGTACTGTATATAATTATATGAATATGTATATACTGAATGAGTAGTGTGTTTTTTTTGCCTCTTGGTGTCTTGACAATATTACTTTTTATTGTTGTTTTTATTGTTGTTTTTATGTAATATTATCTTATGTTGTTCTTGTCTTGGACCCCAGGAAGAGCCTGCTGCATGTGCAACAGCTGATGGCCATTTTTTTTAACATTACTTAAAAAACATAAGCCTATGCAAAAAAACATTACTGTAGCAATGACGTTTGTGAAGTAAGCTATAGACCCAATACGTTATCGCCTCATATTGGCTTTGCTTGAATTGCCCTGCCAATCCATTGTTGTTTATATTTATATTATATTTCAAAATTTGGCTTTACTGGTAATAGATCCGTTGTTGTATTATTTGCAAGGCACAGCTAAGTGAGCATATACATTTAAATAATTTGCTATTTATTTTTATTTTACGGGACTGATGGTGCCTGCATCTGATGGTCAGTCTCAGCGGAAGGAGGGAGCAGCAGACTGAGGGTCCGCCTCTCAACATCCCTCCGCTCCCTTTCCTCCACTGACGCTGACCAAGAAGAGACACCGTCTTACAGCTGATGGCAAAACTCCAGTTGCACTGCATTATTTGTTACTCTCTGTGAACAGAGAAAGTGAAATATTCCTTCATATTAAAAAGATCCAAGCTGCTAATAATAACACAAGCCAATCGATACACTGTCCTACTTATTCATTACTGCTGAGTGGAAATAGGAAGAACACGCATTTTATTGCTTATAAAAGTGTTGAACACAAAGTGTTGACAGTAAGAACTTAAACATGAAGTCACTCATACAAACAGCAGCCCTTTGCTGTATTCGTTGACAGTCTCTCTCTAGTCGTGGTTTTAAACGTTTTGAAATCTCACAGTATCAACTTTGCTGTAGCTTTCTTTTATGCCTGCAACGTTACTGCAGACGCGGTAATCTGAGCCATCTGATTGGCCAGCGGAAGGCCTATAGTGCACCTGATTTTCTCTCCGGCCCCGCCGGAAGACAGAGTTTGTATCTTCAGACACATGAAATGGTTCAAAATGGTAACAGTTTGCCTACCCGGCACGCAGGGCAGCTGAATAGGGTGAACTAACCGCCAGAGACTAAAATAAATAGGAACACAAGGCTTTATCACTGGGTTTTTTACAGAAATGTTTGGAGATGGACCAGTGGATCGCGATCGACCGGTTGGTGACCTCTGAACTAAACCATAATACAAGACACACACACATTTTCTTTAGTTTCTAGTTTCATTAGATTTTACTTTATACATTCCTAGAAGTCAGCTTCCTTGCATTACTGGGTGTATTGCAGCGGCAGCACAGAGACAGCATTGAAGCTGGAAATGCAGGACAGGCACAGTATATTCAGGACACACAGACCTGGCTGTTCAGGACACACAAATGCCCCATAATATAGCTGACCTGTCTTCATGTTGTTCCCCCCCAGATCCCCAGCTGAGTCCGTCCCTGTGTTCCTGGCCAATCCACCTGTTGTCTTCTTCACTGACTACAGAGTAGGACAGGTGTATGAGGTACGTACTGACTACATTAGGACAGGTGTCTGAGGTACGTACTGACTACATTAGGACAGGTGTATGAGGTACGTACTGACTACATTAGGACAGGTACTGAGGTACGTACTGACTACATTAGGACATGTGTCTGAGGTACGTACTGACTACAGTAGGACAGGTTTATGATATACGTACTGACTACATTAGGACTGGTGTCTGAGGTACGTACTGACTACATTAGGACAGGTGTCTGAGGTACGTACTGACTACATTAGGACATGTGTCTGAGGTACGTACTGACTACATTAGGACATGTGTCTGAGGTACGTACTGACTACAGTAGGACAGGTGTATGAGGTACGTACTGACTACATTAGGACAGGGGTATGAGGTATGTACTGACTACATTAGGACAGGTATATGAGGTATGTACTGACAGGGTTGGGGAGTAACGGATTACATGTAATAGATTTGAAACTGCAATCCGTTACGTTACCAGCAAAAATATGGTAATTAGATTACAGATACTTTTGAAAAACTATATGATTACTTCGAGGATTACTTTTAAATTCAGAAAGGATGTTTGCGGAAAAAGATTATTCTCAATTATTCTCTGTTTTCTAAATGACATTCATATCAGCATTGAAAAAAGGCGCAAGTTTAAGTTTGTTCCACCTGAGTGAGTCTGACCACCAATCAGAGACCACTATGATGACTCACCAAATGATGACCACCAATCAGAGACCACTATGATGACACACCAAATGATGACCACCAATCAGAGACCACTATGATGACACACCAAATGATGACCACCAATCAGAGACCACTATGATGACACACCAAATGATGACCACCAATCAGAGACCACTATGATGACACACCAAATGATGACCACCAATCAGAGACCACTATGATGACTCACCAAATGATGACCACCAATCAGAGACCACTATGATGACTCACCAAATGATGACCACCAATCAGAGACCACTATGATGACTCACCAAATGATGACCACCAATCAGAGACCACTATGATGACACACCAAATGATGACCACCAATCAGAGACCACTATGATGACACACCAAATGATGACCACCAATCAGAGACCACTATGATGACTCACCAAATGATGACCACCAATCAGATACCACTATGATGACACACCAAATGATGACCACCAATCAGAGACCACTATGATGACACACCAAATGATGACCACCAATCAGAGACCACTATGATGACACACCAAATGATGACCACCAATCAGAGACCACTATGATGACTCACCAAATGATGACCACCAATCAGAGACCACTATGATGACTCACCAAATGATGACCACCAATCAGAGACCACTATGATGACACACCAAATGTGTTTGATGGATTGCTGGAAAAGAGCAGGAATAGGCTTTAGTCCAAGCTATCTCTTCCAATGGTGCAACTGCTGTCGGCATCTAAAGATTATCCAACTTGAATAAACGCTTGGAGGTGAGGATGACAGCAGTGGTGTAGTCTTGTTTGTTACCAACTGAATGACATCTATTGCAGGATAAATCAATGTTAAAGTTTACATAGCTGGTCATATATGGATGTTACATGTTACTTTATGGGTTGGTTATGGAGGCTTCTTCTAACCCATCACTTTCTACTACATATAATAATACCATTAAATGATATCTTTACATTAAAAACCAAAGTCTATCAGAATTCAAGTTATTCCAATAAATGTTATACCCCTTGATCTTCAAGATTAGGACTTGGAAATATGGAAGTATATATTAACCAAATTGTTTTACCTGATCATGACCCCAAAACTAAGGACTTATTATCCAGCCCTACTCTGTTGTTTATGATGTTGTTGTCATGGAGGACTGACTGGGTTAATTGATTCAAGTTGAAAAATAAATGCTGTGCTCATGGAATGGCATGCTTTACCAAGAGTGTCAAAGCTGTCATCAAGGCAAAGGGTGGCTACTATGAAGAATCTGAAGAAAATATATTTTGATTTGTTTAACACTTTTTTGGTTACTACATGATTCCATATGTGTTATTTCATAGTTTTGATGTCGTCACTATTATTCTACAATGTAGAACGACCCTGTGATTCTGGTTCACTAAGTCTTCAATTCAATCATCGCTGATAGTGGAATCCATTATTTGCAACGATTGACCTCTTCCTCTCCTCTTCCTCCTTCAGACTACAGTGGAGCTGAGGAACATGACTGCAACCAGCCGACATGTTCGGGTCATCCCCCCCACGACCCCTCACTTCTCCCTGGGTCTCGGTCAGTACTCTACCCCCCCCCCCCTCTCCATCCCCCCACCACTAACCCTAACCTTCCCCCTTCTCTTCCTCTATCCCTCTCCCCCACTACATGGGCCTGGGTCCTCTAACCCCCAAACTCACCACCCCCTCCTCTCTATATGTCGATATGTCTCTGGAATGTATCCGGTGGTTTATAGGGGCGTTTCAGGACAAATTAATGGGTATGGAACAATGGTCATTATGGCCAAACAGTTCTATTTTTGTTTCATCAGACCAGAGGACATTTCTCCAAAAAGTACGATCTTTGTCCCCATGTGCTGTTGCAAACCGTAGTCTGGCTTTTTTATGGCGGTTTTGGAGCAGTGGCTTCTTCCTTGCTGAGCGGCCTTTCAGGTTATGTCGATATAGGACTCGTTTTACTGTGGATATAGATACTTTTGTACCCATTTCCTCCAGCATCTCCACAAGGTCCTTTGCTGTTGTTCTGGGATTGATTTGCACTTTTCGCACCAAAGCACGTTAATCTCTAGGAGACAGAACGCGTGTCTCCTTCCTGAGCGGTATGACGGCTGCGTGATCCCATGGTGTTTATACTTGCATACTATTGTTTATACAGATACCTTCAGGTACCTTCAGGCGTTTGGAAAATAGCTCCCAAGGATGAACCAGACTTGTGGTCTGGACCTTTCTGAGGTCTTGGCTGAGTAAAGATGATATATTGATGCGTCCCAAATATCACCCTGTTCCCTTTATAGTGCAGAGTCCTGGTCACTATAAAGGGAACAGGGTGCTGTATGGGATGCAGACATTGATGGTGTTGTTGTGTCTCCAGGCAGGTTTCCAGGCGAGGGGGGTATCGTAGCCCCTGGCATGTCCTGCCAGTACACGGTACGGTTTGCTCCAGACTCCCTGGCTGACTACCAAGACTTCCTGGTTGTAGAGACTCAGGCCCAGTACCCACTGCTGGTTCCCATCGAGGCCCGCAGACCGCCTCCTATACTGACACGTGAGTGGTCTACACTAACTGACCCCCTCCTATACTGACATCTGAGTGGTCATGACCCCGTCCTATACTGACATCTGAGTGGTTCTGACCCCCTCCTATACTGACATCTGAGTGGTTCTGACCCCCTCCTATACTGACATCTGAGTGGTTCTGACCCCCTCCTATACTGACATCTGAGTGGTTCTGATCCCCTCCTATACTGACATCTGAGTGGTTCTGATCCCCTCCTATACTGACATCTGAGTGGTTCTGACCCCCTCCTATACTGACATCTGAGTGGTTCTGACCCCCTCCTATACTGACATCTGAGTGGTTCTGACCCCCTCCTATACTGACATCTGAGTGGTCATGACCCCCTCCTATACTGACACATCAGTGGTTCATCCTACCTGAGCCCTCCTATACTGACACGTGATTGGTCCTGACCCCCTCCCATACTGACACGTGATTGGTCCACACTACCTGACCCCCTCCCATACTGCCACACGAGTGGTTCATACTACCTAACTAGCTATGATGCAATGATGTTATGATGATTGATTGCTCCATATAGCGTAGCCTAATGCAGTATACCTCCAACCAAACTGTTACCCTTGAGTGTTGCCTAAACAAAATTGAAAACAGAATGAAAAATGTACTTAGTTATGATGTGATCAGTTCGCCATTATATTAATTTGACCACACACCCTTATACGTACTGACTTGGTTTGTCCCTGTGTGTTGTGTCCGCCCAGTGCCCAGTGTTCTGGACTGTGGCTACTGTTTGGTAGGAGGAGTGAGGTTCGTAGAGTTCCTGTGTTGTAATGAGGGCCTCAGCGCTGGAAGGTTCTGTATCCTCCCCCGGAGACAGTGGCCCGCCTCCAACATCAGGGTAAATCACATCACCTCCGGGTTAAGGTGTTAGGGTTAGAGGTCAAAGGGTTAATCACATCACCTCCGGGTTAAGGTGTTAGGGTTAGAGGTCAAAGGGTTAATCACATCACCTCCGGGTTAAGGTGTTAGGGTTAGAGGTCAAAGGGTTAATCACATCACCTCCGGGTTAAGGTGTTAAGGTTAGAGGTCAAAGGGTTAATCACATCACCCCCCCTGGGTTAGGGTCTTAGGGCTAGAGGTCAAAGGGTAAGTAACATCACCTCCGGATCAGGGTCTTAGGGTCAGAGGTCAAAGGTTAGAGGGTCAATAAAATAACCTCCATCTGTCTGATCAACAGGTTTCATATGATGTCTTTAGGACAGGGGTTATATTATGTCTCTAGGACAGGGTTATATACAGGGTTATATTATGTCTGTAGGACAGGGTTATATTATGTCTGTAGGACAGGGTTATATTATGTCTGTAGGACAGGGTTATATTATGTCTGTAGGACAGGGTTATATTATGTCTGTAGGACAGGGTTATATTATGTCTGTAGGACAGGGTTATATACAGGGTTATATTATGTCTGTAGGACAGGGTTATATTATGTCTGTAGGACAGGGTTATATACAGGGTTATATTATGTCTGTAGGACAGGGTTATATTATGTCTGTAGGACAGGGTTATATTATGTCTGTAGGACAGGGTTATATACAGGGTTATATTATGTCTGTAGGACAGGGTTATATTATGTCTGTAGGACAGGGGTTATATTATGTCTGTAGGACAGGGTTATATTATGTCTGTAGGACAGGGTTATATTATGTCTGTAGGACAGGGGTTATATTATGTCTGTAGGACAGGGTTATATTATGTCTGTAGGACAGGGTTATATACAGGGTTATATTATGTCTGTAAGACAGGGTTATATTATGTCTGTAGGACAGGGGTTATATTATGTCTGTAGGACAGGGTTATATTATGTCTGTAGGACAGGGTTATATTATGTCTGTAGGACAGGGTTATATTATGTCTGTAAAACAGGGTTATACAGTATTATGTCTGTAAGACAGGGTTATATTATGTCTGTAAGACAGGTTTATACAGTATTATGTCTGTAAGACAGGGTTATACAGTATTATGTCTGTAAGACAGGGTTATATTATATAATACTTATTCTCTCCCTGCTAGTCAGTAGTAATTCTTCTTCTCTCCCTGCTAGTCGGTAGTAACCAACGGCTTCGCTGAGGAGCCCCCGTTTGGAGTCAGCCCCTCCCTGTTTGAGCTTCAGCCTGGACAGGCCACAGTGGTGGAGGTGAGTCAATCAGACATGAAGGTCTTATCAAAGCCTCTAAAGTCAGATAGTGTAACAACTTTGTCTGCACTGATAAACTGTGTGTGTCTGTGTGTGTCATGTCTCAGGTGGTGTTCTTCCCCACGCTGGCAGAGAGTTGCTCCCAGGTCTTCACCATAGTGTGTGACAACTGCCAGGTCAAAGACATCACTGTACAAGGTGTGTTTGTGTGTCTTCACCATAGTGTGTGACAACTGCCAGGTCAAAGACATCACTGTACAAGATGTGTGTGTGTTTCTCCAGGTGAGGGTCAGCTGATAGGTCTGGAGCTGGTGTGTGTGTCTGGGGAGGAAGAGGTCCCTGCTCTCGGAGAACTCTGTGACGTCACAGCTGAACACTATGTCCGCTTCCCCCCTGCCAACCCTCAGTCTGTCCAACAGAAGACACTCACCATCAGGAACAACACGTAAGCCCAGCTATCTGCCCTAACCCTTAAAACCCCCTAAAGTCGATGTCAGAAATCTAATTAGCATATTTTAAAAATCCCCATCAAAATCTGTCAGTTTAAACTAGAGATATCTGTTTTTTACATTGGATGGGTCTCAATCCACCGCGTCTGCCAATGTCACACTTACGCATCTGTGGTGAAAGGTGACAGAGATATAGGGGTGCATGTCAGACCATGAGACATCTGTGGTGAAAGGTGACAGAAATATAGGGGTGCATGTCAGACCATGAGACATCTGTGGTGAAAGGTGACAGAGATATAGGGGTGCATGTCAGACCATGAGACATCCCGAAAATTGGTCTTCTCACAAAAACGTCTGTAGCATCCGAACGGTTTGGCCTACAAAACTATTATGACCCCTGAAGTCGGTACCGTCGATGTGCCAACTTCTGTTTTTAGCGTCCAAACCGTTTGGGCTACAAACTAATGTGACCCCTCTGTAGAAAGGTGACGGTGACAGAAGACTCGTCTGAAGGTCCCCCGAAAACATTTATGGAAGGATGTATGGAGACTGTTTAGTGACAAGAATAAGGGGGACCTTATTCATGTAAAATATATATATACAGTGGGGAGAACAAGTATTTGATACACTGCCGATTTTGCAGGTTTTCCCACTTACAAAGCATGTAGAAGTCTGTAATTTTTATCATAGGTACACTTCAACTGTGAGTGACGGAATCTAAAACAAAAATCCAGAAAATCACATTGTATGATTTTTAAGTAATTAATTTGCATTTTATTGCATGACATAAGTATTTGATACATCAGAAAAGCAGAACTTAATATTTGGTACAGAAACCTTTGTTTTCAATTACAGAGATCATACGTTTCCTGTAGTTCTTGACCAGGTTTGCTCACACTGCAGCAGGGATTTTGGCCCACTCCTCCATACAGACCTTCTCCAGATCCTTCAGGTTTCGGGGCTGTCGCTGGGCAATACAGACTTTCAGCTCCCTCCAAAGATTTTCCATTGGGTTCAGGTCTGGAGACTGGATAGGCCACTCCAGGACCTTGAGATGCTTCTTACGGAGCCACTCCTTAGTTGCCCTGGCTGTGTGTTTTGGGTCGTTGTCATGCTGGAAGACCCAGCCACGACCCATCTTCAATGCTCTTACTGAGGGAAGGAGGTTGTTGGCCAAGATCTCGCGATACATGGCCCCATCCATCCTCCCCTCAATACGGTGCAGTCGTCCTGTCCCCTTTGCAGAAAAGCATCCCCAAAGAATGATGTTTCCACCTCCATGCTTCACGGTTGGGATGGTGTTCTTGGGGTTGTACTCATCCTTCTTCTTCCTCCAAACACGGCGAGTGGAGTTTAGACCAAAAAGCTCTATTTTTGTCTCATCAGACCACATGACCTTCTCCCATTCCTCCTCTGGATCATCCAGATGGTCATTGGCAAACTTCAGACGGGCCTGGACATGCGCTGGCTTGAGCAGGGGGACCTTGCGTGCGCTGCAGGATTTTAATCCATGACGGCGTAGTGTGTTACTAATGGTTTTCTTTGAGACTGTGGTCCCAGCTCTCTTCAGGTCATTGACCAGGTCCTGCCGTGTAGTTCTGGGCTGATCCCTCACCTTCCTCATGATCATTGATGCCCCACGAGGTGAGATCTTGCATGGTGCCCCAGACCGAGGGAGATTGAATGTCATCTTGAACTTCTTCCATTTTCTAATAATTGCGCCAACAGTTGTTGCCTTCTCACCAAGCTGCTTGTCTATTGTGCTGTAGCCCATCCCAGCCTTGTGCAGGTCTACAATTTTATCCCTGATGTCCTTACACAGCTCTCTGGTCTTGGCCATTGTGGAGAGGTTGGAGTCTGTTTGATTGAGTGTGTGGACAGGTGTCTTTTATACAGGTAACGAGTTCAAACAGGTGCAGTTAATACAGGTAATGAGTGGAGAACAGGAGGGCTTCTTAAAGAAAAACTAACAGGTCTGTGAGAGCCGGAATTCTTAGTGGTTGGTAGGTGTTCAAATACTTATGTCATGCAATAAAATGCAAATTAATTATTAAAAAATCATACAATGTGATTTTCTGGATTTTTTTAGATTCCGTCTCTCACAGTTGAAGTGTACCTATGATAAAAATTACAGACTTCTACATGCTTTGTAAGTAGGAAAACCTGCAAAATCGGCAGTGTATCAAATACTTGTTCTCCCCACTGTATATTTAAAAAATGTGTCCTGATCTTTCTTACATCTCTCAGATAGAGGACAGACTCTTCAGAACACACTTTCTTTAGATATTTTGGGGGACTTGTTTTATGTAGTGAATCTGTTATTCAATGCGTTTGTATGGGCTAATAATAGCAGTAAGCCAGAAAATAATAAATATATATATTTTTATATTTTATTTTTTGAAAATTCTAAATCAAATAGCTAAATGATCCTTGGGATTACCTTTTTAAAACAATTCCATATAGCTTAGTAGACCCCCTCCTCCCTCCCCGGCTTAGACAGGGCTTAGACTGAAGAGAGTTAAACTATCCACCATCAGCAACAACACGTAAGACCAGTTACCTGCCCTAACCCTAACCCTAACCCTTAAACTATCCAACATCAGCAACAACACGTAAGACCAGTTACCTGCCCTAACCCTAACCCTAACCCTTAAACTATCCAACATCAGCAACAACACGTAAGACCAGTTACCTGCCCTAACCCTAACCCTAACCCTTAAACTATCCAACATCAGCAACAACACGTAAGACCAGTTACCTGCCCTAACCCTAACCCTAACCCTTAAACTATCCAACATCAGCAACAACACGTAAGACCAGTTACCTGCCCTAACCCTAACCCTTAAACTATCCAACATCAGCAACAACACGTAAGACCAGTTACCTGCCCTAACCCTAACCCTAACCCTTAAACTATCCAACATCAGCAACAACACGTAAGACCAGTTACCTGCCCTAACCCTAACCCTAACCCTTAAACTATCCAACATCAGCAACAACACGTAAGACCAGTTACCTGCCCTAACCCTAACCCTAACCCTTAAACTATCCAACATCAGCAACAACACGTAAGACCAGTTACCTGCCCTAACCCTAACCCTAACCCTTAAACTATCCAACATCAGCAACAACACGTAAGACCAGTTACCTGCCCTAACCCTAACCCTAACCCTTAAACTATCCACCATCAGCAACAACACGTAAGACCAGTTACCTGCCCTAACCCTAACCCTAACCCTTAAACTATCCAACATCAGCAACAACACGTAAGACCAGTTACCTGCCCTAACCCTAACCCTAACCCTTAAACTATCCAACATCAGCAACAACACGTAAGACCAGTTACCTGCCCTAACCCTAACCCTAACCCTTAAACTATCCAACATCAGCAACAACACGTAAGACCAGTTACCTGCCCTAACCCTAACCCTAACCCTTAAACTATCCAACATCAGCAACAACACGTAAGACCAGTTACCTGCCCTAACCCTAACCCTTAAACTATCCAACATCAGCAACAACACGTAAGACCAGCTACCTGCCCTAACCCTAACCCTAACCCTAACCCTTAAACTAACCACCATCAGCAACAGGCTGAGGGACTGTTTGTCCCATTTGGTAAATTCATTATTAGAGAGCGGACTCCATACTTCCCTGACATATAGAGCAATTGGTTCTATAACTGATTGGACAATCTTGAGCCAGATTCTAATTGGAATTTTGATTTTAATGTTCCTTTTAATGGTATAGAATGGTCTTCTTGCTTTGTCTCTCAGCTGGTTCACAGCCCTGTGAAAGCTACCTGTGGTGCTAATATTTAGTCCTGGATACGTGTAGTTTCTGGTGGGTTTTAATACAACTGTGTCATAATAGAATGTAGATTTGTCTTCCTGATTTCAGGACCTTTTATGGAATATCATTCTATGAGTTTTTTTAGGTTAACTGTCAGAGCCCAGGTCAGACAGAACCTGTGCAGATGATGTAACTCCTCCTTAGTGGGAGACAGTAGCACCAGGTCATCTGGTACAGCAGACACTTGATGTCAGTGTTGTGTAGGGTGAGACCAGGTGCTGCAGATTCCTCTAATGTTTTTGCCAATTCATTAATGTAGATGTTAAATAGTGTTGGAATTATTGAGCAGATATGTTTCTGTTTGCTTGTTGCCAATTTTAACTGCACATTTGTTTTTAGTGTACATTGACTCTCTCTCTGTCTCTCTCTCTATGTCTCTCTCTCTCTGTCTCTCTCTGTCTCTCTCTGTCTCTCTCTCTATGTCTCTCTCTGTCTCTCTCTCTATGTCTCTCTATGTCTCTCTCTCTATGTCTCTCTCTCTGTCTCACTGTCTCTGTCTCTCTATGTCTCTCTCTGTCTCTCTCTCTATGTCTCTCTCTCTATGTCTCTCTCTCTATGTCTCTCTCTCTGTCTCACTGTCTCTGTCTCTCTCTGTCTCTCTCTGTCTCTCTCTCTATGTCTTTCGCTCTGTCTCGGTGTGTGTGTCAGTCACTTGGAGCTGGCGTTCCATTGGCAGATCATGCAGCCTAACCTACAGCCCCTCCTCCCTGGGGAGATCCCTGACCCCGCCCACATCCAGTACCACTTGGCCAATGACAACGTGTTCCACGTCAGCCCCGCCTCCGGCGTTTTAGCCCCCCTACAGGACCATGAGTTCCTCCTTACATACCAGCCCCAGCAGGTAACCTTTGACCTCTAACCCCAACCCTAACCCTGCAGGACCATGAGTTCTCTCTTTACCTAGAAGACCCAACAGGTAACCCCTTACCTCCTGGGGAGGACAGTGATAGCTGTAGGGTGGGATTCACTAGGTGCATCAGTGTAGTAAAAGTTGATGTCTGTTTTATCCAGTTGATGGACTACCACAGTGTGTGTCACCTGGTAGTGAGGGACGTCCCTCAGGACACCGCCCCCAAGGTGAACGATGTGATTGTCATGGAGATAGAGGTCAAAGGGTTGACACAGGCCTACCAGGTCTTGTTGGAGCCTTACTCTGTTCATATCCCTGGAGAGGTGTTCATAGGCACCACCATCCACAGGAAGTTCAAGGTACTGTACATCCGTTATTATAGTACATTAACAACATACTGTATGTTTACCCAGTGGGCAAAATGGCCAAGTGACTTACATCCAGATTACAAGCAGTTGGTAAACGGGTGATGTCTTTGACCACCATGGTGTCAGTAGTCTCTGTTTTCTTCTCCAGACCACCATGGTGTCAGTAGTCTCTGTTTTCTTCTCCAGACCACCATGGTGTCGGTAGTCTCTGTTTTCTTCTCCAGACCACCATGGTGTCGGTAATCTCTGTTTTCTTCTCCAGACCACCATGGTGTCGGTAGTCTCTGTTTTCTTCTCCAGACCACCATGGTGTCGGTAGTCTCTGTTTTCTTCTCCAGACCACTATAGTGTCAGTTGTCTCTGTTTTCTTCTCCAGACCACCATGGTCTCAGTAGTCTCTGTTTTCTTCTCCAGACCACCATGGTCTCAGTAGTCTCTGTTTTCTTCTCCAGACCACCATGGTCTCAGTAGTCTCTGTTTTCTTCTCCAGACCACCATGGTCTCAGTAGTCTCTGTTTTCTTCTCCAGACCACCATGGTCTCAGTAGTCTCTGATGGTCTGTTTTTTCTGTGTGTCAGATGTGGAACAACAGCAGATCCAGAATCACCTTCTATTGGGAGAGGAGCAGTGACTGTCACATCATGGAGGTGGAGCCCCCTGCTGGGGAAATAGGTACACATCATGTTCACACAGAGATAGATTGAGGCCAAAACAAACGTAAATGTTTTATGTTTATTTGAGTGTAGATCAGCTTTAATATTGCAGATAGATTGTGGCTTCCATCAATGTAATTGTCTGCATCATTTCCAATCCCCCATATGTTTGGACACACCTACTCATTCAAGGGTTTCCTTTATTTTTACTATTTTCTACATTGTAGAACATCAAAACTATGAAATAACACATAATGAAGTAACCAAACAAGTGTTAAACAAATCAAAATATATTTTATATTTGAGATTCTTCAAAGTAGCCACCCTTTGCCTTGATGACAGCTTTGCAAACTCTAAGCTGCTAACGATAGCCATCAAGCTAACAAAGTTAGTCCAAGTTCCTTACTGGTCTTTAATGCAGGGCTGACAGACAAGTTCCTTACTGGTGTTTAATGCAGGGCTGACAGACAAGTTCCTTACTGGTCTTTAATGCAGGGCTGACAGACAAGTTCCTTACTGGTCTTTAATGGAGGGCTGACAGACAAGGTCCTTACTGGTCTTTAATGCAGGGCTGACAGACAAGTTCCTTACTGGTGTTTAATGCAGGGCTGACAGACAAGTTCCTTACTGGTCTTTAATGCAGGGCTGACAGACCAGTTCCTTACTGGTCTTTAATGCAGGGCTGACAGACAAGTTCCTTACTGGTCTTTAATGCAGGGCTGACAGACAAGGTCCTTACTGGTCTTTAATGCAGGGCTGACAGACAAGGTCCTTACTGGTCTTTAATGCAGGGCTGACAGACAAGTTCCTTACTGGTCTTTAATGCAGGGCTGACAGACAAGTTCCTTACTGGTCTTTAATGCAGGGCTGACAGACAAGTTCCTTACTGGTCTTTAATGCAGGGCTGACAGACAAGTTCCTTACTGGTCTTTAATTCAAGACTATCTATTTAGCAGAGGTGCAGCAGAACTGTAGCTTTAGTAGACTGACTGATTTAATGTGTCTAGGAGACTGGTCTGTTGACTGACTGGTTAATAGACTGGTCTGTTGACTGACTGGTTAGTAGACTGGTCTGTTGACTGACTGGTTAGTAGACTAGTCTGTTGACTGAGTGACTGGTTAGTAGACTGGTCTGTTGACTGACTGGTTATTAGGCTGGTCTGTTGGCTGACTGACTGGTTTTTAGACTGGTCTGTTGACTGACTGACTGACTGACTGGTTAGTAGACTAGTCTGTTGGCTGACTGGTTAGTAGGCTGGTCTGTTGACGGACGGACTGACTGACTGGTTAGTAGACTGCTCTGTTAACTGACTGGTTAGTAGACTTGTCCGTTGACTGACTGGTTAGTAGACTGGTCTGTTGACTGACTGGTTAGTAGACTGGTCTGTTGGCTGACTCGTTGACTGTGTGTTTGTGGTCCAGAGGTGAACGAGTGTTTTGACCTGGAACTGGTTCTGACCGGAGGGCGACCAGGTGCGGTCATATCCAGTCTGCTGTGTCACATTCAGCACCACCAGCAACCTGTTGCTCTGGCCATACAGGTCACCTTCAAGGTGAGAGAGACTCATATCATAGATGTCTAAACTGCATCATCAGCTGAGTTAATCATTCTCAACACGAGATTTGATTGAAGAGTATTACCTGATAGTTAAACATTCTGAATACAATAGTATAGTATTGCTTGCCAGATTCATAGTGCTCCACCAGTACAACAAACTTATCCTTAATCTTTGTGTAACCTCTCCAACTCTACTTCCTGCTGTGTGTGTATTTGTGTGTTCCAGGGTCCCCAGGTGTCTGTGAGTGTTCCCAGTCTCGACCTGGGTCTGATTCGACTTGGGGACCAGACCCAGGCCACCATGGTCCTCACCAACACCACCCAGCTAGAGGCCCTCTGGAACCTTGGGCCAGGGAAGGCAGAGTGGACAGACAGCCACCACATACAGGTAAACACACTAACACACTAACAAGTGAACAATCAGTATACCACACACAGGTAAAGTACAACACTGAATTATCACACATACTGTAATATTGAAGTATTGCCTCTGGTCGCCCTGGTAACAGTGTTTTACAACAGTCTGTCTGTTTGTACTGAGACCTGATAGTGCCATTGTTGTCCTCTGTTGATAGAACGTAGCTCTTGCAACGCCAGGGTTGTGGGTTCGATTCCCACAGGGGAATATTATGAAGGAAAAAAAGTATGAAAAATGTATGTAAGTGGCTCTGGATAAGAGCGTCTGCTCAATGACGTAAATTACAAAAATGTAAATGTGTTTGTCTTCTTCTCCTGTGTTGCTAGATCACAGTGGAGCCGTGTAGGGGAGTGCTGCCCCCTCTGGCCTCCTGCAGTGTAGACATCCTCTTCAGACCCCTGTCATGTCAACACTTTGAGACAGTGCTGGAGCTGGCTGTGGAGAATGGCCAAGGATGGTGAGGATTTCACCTGTATCTTCAGCACTAATTGTATATATAGGAAATCCATGTATTCACTAGCAAGATCTGTGAATCAGTCACCTGTAACTGTACTGGTCCTGTCACCTGTAACTGTCCTGGTCCTGTCTCCAGTCACCTGTAACTGTCCTGGTCCTGTCTCCAGTCACCTGTAACTGTCCTGGTACTGTCTCCAGTCACCTGTAACTGTCCTGGTACTGTCTCCAGTCACCTGTAACTGTCCTGGTACTGTCTCCAGTCACCTGTAACTGTCCTGGTCCTGTCTCCAATCTCCTGTATCTGTCCTGGTCCTGTCTCCAGTCACCTGTAACTGTCCTGGTACTGTCTCCAGTCACCTGTAACTGTCCTGGTACTGTCTCCAGTCACCTGTAACTGTCCTGGTACTGTCTCCAGTCACCTGTAACTGTCCTGGTCCTGTCTCCAATCTCCTGTAACTGTCCTGGTCCTGTCTCCAGTCACCTGTAACTGTCCTGGTACTGTCTCCAGTCACCTGTAACTGTCCTGGTACTGTCTCCAGTCACCTGTAACTGTCCTGGTCCTGTCTCCAGTCACCTGTAACTGTCCTGGTACTGTCTCCAGTCACCTGTAACTGTCCTGGTACTGTCTCCAGTCACCTGTAACTACTGGTTCTAGCCTCCCGAGTGGTGCAGTGGTCTAAGTCTCTGCATTGCAGTGCTAGCTGTGCAACTGGAGATCCTGGTTGGAGTCCAGGCTCTGTCGCAGGGATGTCCTTGTCCCATCGCGCTCTAGCGACTCCTGTGGCGGGCCGGGCACATGCACGCTGACACGGTCGCCAGGTGTACGGTGTTTCCTCCGACACATTGTTTGCGGCTGGCTTCCGGGTTAAGCGGGCATCGTGTCAAGAAGCAGTGCGGCTCTCGACCTTCACCTCTCCCTGGTCCGTACGGGAGTTGCAGCGATGGGACCAGACTGTAACTACCAATTGGCTACCAGGAAACTGGGGAGAAAGTAGAAAAAGGGGTAAAAAAAACAAACTGTACTGGTTCTGTCTCCAGTCACCTGTTATTGTACTGGTGTTGTCTCCAGTCACCTGTTATTGTACTGGTGTTGTCTCCAGTCACCTGTTATTGTACTGGTGTTGTCTCCAGTCACCTGTTAAAGTAATGTTAATCCTTCCTGTGTACCTGTGTTCTGTACCTGTCTGTCCCCCTCCCCAGTCACCTGTAACTGTGTTCTGTACCTGTCTGTCCTCCTCCCCAGTCACCTGTAACTGTGTTCTGTACCTGTCTGTCCTCCTCCCCAGTCACCTGTAACTGTGTTCTGTACCTGTCTGTCCTCCTCCCCAGTCACCTGTAACTGTGTTCTGTACCAGTCTGTCCCCCTCCCCAGTCACCTGTAACTGTGTTCTGTACCAGTCTGTCCCCCTCCCCAGTAACCTGTAACTGTGTTCTGTACCTGTCTGTCCTCCTCCCCAGTCACCTGTAACTGTGTTCTGTACCTGTCTGTCCTCCTTCCCAGTAACCTGTACCTGTGTTCTGTACCTGTCTGCCCTTATCCCCAGTCACCTGAACTGTGTTCTGTACCTGTCTGCCCCCCTCCCCAGTCACCTGTACCTGTGTTCTGTACCTGTCTGCCCTTATCCCCAGTCACCTGTCGGTGCAGGCAGACGTCTACTCTCCTCAAGTGTGTCTGTTGACATGTGATCTAGTATTCTCTGAGCTCTATGTGGAAGTTCCTGCCCTGCGAACCATCACCCTGATCAACCAGACCCTGCTGCCTGCTCACTACACCTGGACCATGGTAGGTTATCTACCTGTTCACTACACCTGAACCATGGTAGGTTATCTACCTGTTCACTACACCTGGACCATGGTAGGTTATCTACCTGTTCACTACACCTGGACCATGGTAGGTTATCTACCTGTTCACTACACCTGGACCATGGTAGGTTATCTACCTGTTCACTACATCTGGACCATGGTAGGTTATCTACCTGTTCACTACATCTGGACCATGGTAGGTTATCTACCTGCTCACTATATCTGGACCATGGTAGGTTATCTACCTGTTCACTACACCTGGACCATGGTAGGTTATCTACCTGCTCACTATATCTGGACCATGGTAGGTTATCTACCTGTTCACTACACCTGGACCATGGTAGGTTATCTACCTGTTCACTACACCTGGACCATGGTAGGTTATCTACCTGTTCACTACACCTGGACCATGGTAGGTTATCTACCTGTTCACTACATCTGGACCATGGTAGGTTATCTACCTGTTCACTACACCTGGACCATGGTAGGTTATCTACCTGTTCACTACACCTGGACCATGGTAGGTTATCTACCTGTTCACTACACCTGGACCATGGTAGGTTATCTACCTGTTCACTACACCTGGACCATGGTAGGTTATCTACCTGTTCCCCTCCTCCCCTCTCTCCCTTCCTCCCATCTCTCCTCTCCCCTCCTTCCATCCCCCATTCCTCCCTCCCTCCGTCAGCTCCAGGGCCAGCAGGCATCTCTGTGCTCGGCTAGTTTCACTCCCTCCTCTGGAACTTTGGGACCCAACGCCAAGATGGACGTCACCGTGGCCTTCACAGCTCACACTGATGTTAGTATACTACAGCTCAGACTGATGTTAGTATACTACATTAAACACAGCTCAGACTGATGTTAGTATCCAGCTACCCCACTGTACATCATACACTGCTCACGGATCCACTGGACACTAAACACAGCAACAAACCACTAACTGACTGATGTGTGTCTCCTCTCTCTGTCCCTGTCCTTCCCCTTAGATGGAGTTGAGTGCAGTAGCAGCGTTGTGTGAGGTGACAGGGATGAAAGATCCTCTGGTTCTGGGATTCTTCACTAAAGCCAAGAGACTCAACATATCCTACTCTCTACCTAGAGACTGGTACGTGTCCTACTGTCTACCTAGAGACTGGTACATGTCCTACTCTCTACCTAGAGACTGGTACGTGTCCTACTGTCTACCTAGAGACTGGTACGTGTCCTACTGTGTCTACCTAGAGACTGGTACGTGTCCTACTGTCTACCTAGAGACTGGTACGTGTCCTACTGTCTACCTAGAGACTGGTACGTGTCCTACTCTCTACCTAGAGACTGGTACGTGTCCTACTCTCTACCTAGAGACTGGTACGTGTCCTACTCTCTACCTAGAGACTGGTACGTGTCCTACTGTCTACCTAGAGACTGGTACGTGTCCTACTGTCTACCTAGAGACTGGTACGTGTCCTACTGTCTACCTAGAGACTGGTACGTGTCCTAATGTCTACCTAGAGACTGGTACGTGTCCTAATGTCTACCTAGAGACTGGTACGTGTCCTACTGTCTACCTAGAGACTGGTACGTGTCCTAATGTCTACCTAGAGACTGGTACGTGTCCTACTGTCTACCTAGAGACTGGTACATGTCCTACTCTCTACCTAGAGACTGGTACGTGTCCTACTGTCTACCTAGAGACTGGTACGTGTCCTACTGTCTACCTAGAGACTGGTACGTGTCCTACTGTCTACCTAGAGACTGGTACCTGTCCTACTGTCGACCTAGAGACTGGTATCTGTCCTACTGTCTACCTAGAGACTGGTACGTGTCCTACTGTCTACCTAGAGACTGGTACGTGTCCTACTGTCTACCTAGAGACTGGTACGTGTCCTACTCTCTACCTAGAGACTGGTACGTGTCCTACTCTCTACCTAGAGACTGGTACGTGTCCTACTCTCTACCTAGAGACTGGTACGTGTCCTACTGTCTACCTAGAGACTGGTACGTGTCCTACTGTCTACCTAGAGACTGGTACGTGTCCTACTGTCTACCTAGAGACTGGTACGTGTCCTAATGTCTACCTAGAGACTGGTACGTGTCCTAATGTCTACCTAGAGACTGGTACGTGTCCTAATGTCTACCTAGAGACTGGTACGTGTCCTACTGTCTACCTAGAGACTGGTACGTGTCCTAATGTCTACCTAGAGACTGGTACGTGTCCTACTGTCTACCTAGAGACTGGTACGTGTCCTACTGTCTACCTAGAGACTTGTACGTGTCCTAATGTCTACCTAGAGACTGGTACGTGTCCTACTGTCTACCTAGAGACTGGTACGTGTCCTACTGTCTACCTAGAGACTGGTACGTGTCCTAATGTCTACCTAGAGACTGGTACGTGTCCTAATGTCTACCTAGAGACTGGTACGTGTCCTAATGTCTACCTAGAGACTGGTACGTGTCCTAAAGTCTACCTAGAGACTGGTACGTGTCCTACTGTCTACCTAGAGACTGGTACGTGTCCTAATGTCTACCTAGAGACTGGTACGTGTCCTACTGTCTACCTAGAGACTGGTACGTGTCCTACTGTCTACCTAGAGACTGGTACGTGTCCTACTGTCTACCTAGAGACTGGTACGTGTCCTAATGTCTACCTAGAGACTGGTACGTGTCCTAATGTCTACCTAGAGACTGGTACGTGTCCTATTTTGCAGGTTTTCCTACTTACAAAGCATGTAGAGGTCTGTAATTTATAGGTACACTTCAACTGTGAGAGACGGAATCTAAAACAAAAATCCAGAAAATCACATTGTATGATTTTTAAATAATTAATTTGCATTTTATTGCATGACATAAGTATTTGATCACCTACCAACCAGTAAGATTTCCGGCACTCACAGACCTGTTAGTTTTTCTTTCAGAAGCCCTCCTGTTCTCCACTCATTACCTGTATTAACTGCACCTGTTTGAACTCGTTACCTGTATAAAAGACACCTGTCCACACACTCAATCAAACAGACTCCAACCTCTCCACAATGGCCAAGACCAGAGAGCTGTGTAAGGACATCAGGGATAAAATTGTAGACCTGCACAAGGCTGGGATGGGCTACAGGACAATAGGCAAGCAGCTTGGTGAGAAAGCAACAACTGTTTGCGCAATTATTAGAAAATGGAAGAAGTTCAAGATGACGGTCAATCTCCCTCGGTCTGGGGCACCATGCAAGATCTCACCTCGTGGGGCATCAATGATCATGAGGATGGTGAGGGATCAGCCCAGAACTACACGGCAGGACCTGGTCAATGACCTGAAGAGAGCTGGGACCACAGTCTCAAAGAAAACCATTAGTAACACACTACGCCGTCATGGATTAAAATCCTGCAGCGCACGCAAGGTCCCCCTGCTCAAGCCAGCGCATGTCCAGGCCCGTCTGAAGTTTGCCAATGACCATCTGGATGATCCAGATGAGACAAAAATTTAGCTTTTTGGTCTAAACTCCACTCGCCGTGTTTGGAAGAAGAAGAAGAAGGATGAGTACAACCCCAAGAACACCATCCCAACCGTGAAGCATGGAGGTGGAAACATCATTCTTTGGGGATGCTTTTCTGCAAAGGGGACAGGACGACTGCACCGTATTGAGGGGAGGATGGATGGGGCCATGTATCGCGAGATCTTGGCCAACAACCTCCTTCCCTGAGTAAGAGCATTGAAGATGGGTCGTGGCTGGGTCTTCCAGCATGACAACGACCCGAAACACACAGCCAGGGCAACTAAGGAGTGGCTCCGTAAGAAGCATCTCAAGGTCCTGGAGTGGCCTAGCCAGTCTCCAGACCTGAACCCAATAGAAAATCTTTGGAGGGAGCTGAAAGTCCGTATTGCCCAGCGAAAGCCCCGAAACCTGAAGGATCTGGAGAAGGTCTGTATGGAGGAGTGGCCCAAAATCCCTGCTGCAGTGTGTGCAAACCTGGTCAAGAACTACAGGAAACGTATGATCTCTGTAATTGCAAACAAAGGTTTCTGTACCAAATATTAAGTCCTGCTTTTCTGATGTATCAAATACTTATGTCATGCAATAAAATGCAAATTAATTACTTAAAAATCATACAATGTGATTTTCTGGATTTTTGTTTTAGATTCCGTCACTCACAGTTGAAAAGTACCTATGATAAAAATTACAGACTTCTACATGCTTTGTAAGTGGGAAAACCTGCAAAATCAGCAGTGTATCAAATACTTGTTCTCCCCAATGTATCTATCTATCTATATCTTCTCTCCAGTTCTGAATTAGATGATGTGTGCCTTCTCTCCAGTTCTGGATTAGATGGCGTGTGTCTTCTCTCCAGTTCTGGATTAGATGGTGTGTGTCTTCTCTCCAGTTCTGGATTAGATGATGATGTGTGTGTCTTCTCTCCAGTTCTGGATTAGATGGCGTGTGTCTTCTCTCCAGTTCTGGATTAGATGGTGTGTGTCTTCTCTCCAGTTCTGGATTAGATGATGATGTGTGTGTCTTCTCTCCAGTTCTGGATTAGATGATTATGTGTGTGTCTTCTCTCCAGTCCTGGATTAGATGATGATTATGTGTGTGTCTTCTCTCCAGTCCTGGATTAGATGATGATGATGTGTGTGTCTTCTCTCCAGTTCTGGATTAGATGATGATATGTGTGTCTTCTCTCCAGTCCTGGATTAGATGATGATGTGTGTGTCTTCTCTCCAGTTCTGGATTAGATGAAGAGGACCCTGCTACATCATTGGTTCTGGACTTTGGAGACAACGTCCTGTTGAAGCAACCAATCACCAAGCAGCTGGTTATAACCAATCACACGGCTATCCCAGCCCCCTTCACCGTGGGGGCGGAGTACTTCACTGGACACGCCCCCTCACCACCAGCCGGCCAATCACAGCAGAGGTACAGTACAGTAACGTCTGTGTTTTCTTAGCCTACCCGGGGTCGCCTGAAATCGCTAACATCCGGTTTTCAGGGATACAGAAAACCAGATGCGGGAACTCCGCTTAGACATATTTTTACGCCTGCTACGTTAGTATTTTCTAAATCATCTGTTCATGTGTTTCATGCTTTAGTGTTTTCCTTGACTTGTTTGCATTGAATAAATACTTTTGACTCACCTCTGTTATGTTCATCTGTGCATTGGCTCTGCATGTAAGGAAGCCAGTACACTTTGTGTGTTTCAGGGGCCTGCATGTAAGCAAGCCATTACACTCTGTGTGTTTCAGGGCCCTGCATGTAAAGAAGCCATTACACTCTGTGTGTTTCAGGGGCCTGCATGTAAAGAAGCCATTACACTCTGTCCAAGCTAAGAAAGTTGAGGACAGGGCACATGAAGGTACACACTAGTATTACTTTACACAGAAATCGTTTCATGTTTCATCCCTTGAATACAGTCAATTTGATTGAATCGTGTTTTGACTGTGTGGTCTTGTATCTACTGACAGGTTTTGAACCGTGTTTTTGACTGTGTGGTCCTGTATCTACTGATAGGGTTTGAACCGTGTTTTTGACTGTGTGGTCCTGTATCTACTGATAGGGTTCGAACCGTGTTTTGACTGTGTGGTCCTGTATCTACTGACAGGGTTTGAATCGTGTTTTGACTGTGTGGTCCTGTATCTACTGATAGGGTTCGAACCGTGTTTTGACTGTGTGTTCCTGTATCTACTGACAGGTTTTGACTGTGTGGTCCTGTATCTACGGATAGGGTTCGAACCGTGTTTTGACTGTGTGGTCCTGTATCTACTGATAGGGTTTGAACCGTGTTTTGACTGTGTGGTCCTGTATCTACTGATAGGGTTTGAACCGTGTTTTGACTGTGTGGTCTTGTATCTACTGATAGGGTTTGAATCGTGTTTTGACTGTGTGGTCTTGTATCTACTGATAGGGTTTGAACCGTGTTTTGACTGTGTGGTCATGTATCTACTGATAGGGTATGCACCGTGTTTTGACTCTGTGGTCTTGTATCTACTGATAGGGTCCGAACCGTGTTTTGACTCTGTGGTCATGTATCTACTGATAGGGTCCGAACCGTGTTTTGACTGTGTGGCCATGCATCTACTGACAGGGTTTGAATCGTGTTTTGACTGTGTGGTCCTGTATCTACTGGCAGGGTTTGTGAGTGGGCTATTGTCTCATGGGAAGGGCGCAGCATTCTTCGTCCAGCCAGACTGTGGCATTCTGGGAGCATTTGAGACTCAGACCATCAACATCACATCCTTCACCAATATGTGGGGTGAATATAGAGACCAGCTCATCTGTAAGGTACGACACAACTACTGACCCCTAACCCCTGACCTTAACCCTGACCTTAACCTTGACCTTAACCCTTCACCAACATGTGGGGGGAATACAGAGACCCCTAATACTAACCCCTAATACTAACCCCTAATACTAACACCTACCCCTAATACGAAAACACCTAACCCTAACCCCTAATACTAACACCTAAGCCTAACCCCTAATACTAACTCCTAATACTAACACCTAACTCCTAATACTAACACCTAAGCCTAACCCCTAATACTAACACCTAACTCCTAATACTAACACCTAACCCTAACCCCTAATACTAACCCAACATGTGGGGGAATACAGAGACCAGCTCATCTGTAAGCTAGGCCACTACTACTAACCCATAACCCTAACACCCATTACTAACCCCTAACACTAACCCCTTACCCTAACCCCTAACCCTAACCCCTTACCCTAACCCTAACCCCTTACCCTAACCCCTTACCCTAACCCCTAACCCCTTACCCTAACCCTAACCCTAACCCTAACCCTAACCCTAACCCCTAACCCCTAACCCTTTACACTAACCCCTAACCCCTAACCCTAACCCCTTACCCTAACCCCTTACCCTAACCCTAACCCCTTACCCTAACCCCTTACCCTAACCCCTTACCCTAACCCAACATGTGGGGGGATACAAAGACCAGCTCATCTGTAAGATATGCTACATGACTACATAGACTCTAAAGCTGAGGCATTTTCAATATCCCCTGAGTAGGTATCTGTACCTGTAGTAGTGGTAGTAGTAGTAGGTATCTGTATCAGTAGTAGTAGTAGGTATCTTTAGTAGTAGTAGTAGTAGTAGTAGTAGTAGTAGTAGTAGTCATAGTATTTATCTGTAGTAGTAGTAAGTAGTAAGTAGTAGTAGTAGTAATCTGTATCAGAAGTAGTAGGTATCTGTATCAGTAGTAGTAGTAGTAGTAGTAGTAGTAGTAGTAGTAATAGTATTTATCTGTAGTAGTAGTAGTAGTAGTAGTAGTAGTAGTAGTAGTAGTAGTAGTAGTAGTAGTAGTAGTAGTAGTAGTAGTAGTAGTAGTAGTAGTAGTAGTAGTAGTAGCTATCTGTACCTGTCCTCTGTCGCTGTGGTAGGTGGGTGACCTCCAGCCCAAGCTGATCCCCATGCAGATGGCAGTGAGGGGCTGTCCCCTTTACTTCCAGATGATTGGTCCACAGCCAGACAGACAGAACCAGGGGCCAATCATACGGTGAGCTGGATTCCCAGTACTGTAGCTGAGTGTGACACTATCTTCAGATACGTTCTATAACTTCCCCATAAATCTCCCAATGACCTATCTGCATCTGTACCTACCTATGAAATTTATGAAATTTCCCCCCCGGGGGATCAATAAAGTACCTATCTATCTATCTATCTATCTATCTATCTATCTACCTGTGTCTGCTCAGGTTTGGTACTCACGTCTCTGGAGGAGACACTGTGTCCCGCTCTCTACGCCTGAATAACACTAGCCCCTACGGTAAGCTCTCAGCTCTCTGGACACCTCAGACATTCTCTCTCCTGAATAACACTAGCCCCTACCGTATGGACTGGGAGAGCTACATAATATTATAAACCTCTAACAGATATCCGTATGGACTGGGAGAGCTACATAATATTATAAACCTCTAACAGATATCCGTATGGACTGGGAGAGCTACATAATATTATAAACCTCTAACAGATATCCGTATGGACTGGGAGAGCTACATAATATTATAAACCTCTAACAGATATCCGTATGGACTGGGAGAGCTACATAATATTATAAACCTCTAACAGATATCCGTATGGACTGGGAGAGCTACATAATATTATAAACCTCTAACAGATATCCGTATGGACTGGGAGAGCTACATAATATTATAAACCTCTAACAGATATCCGTATGGACTGGGAGAGCTACATAATATTATAAACCTCTAACAGATATCCGTATGGACTGGGAGAGCTACATAATATTATAAACCTCTAACAGATATCCGTATGGACTGGGAGAGCTTCAATGTGGACCAGGAGGACAGGAAGCTGCTGGATGTGGTGGTTGCCTACGGAGACGCCTTTCCCCTGAAGGACGCAGACGGCAATGAGGGGGTTGGGGGCGGGGCCATGTCTAACAAGACTCCGCCCGTTTGGGACTGGAGCCACACACCCAGCACTGAGGGAACAAGCTCCTCCCTCAAGAGCAAGCCTGTGAGTGGATGGAGACACCTGTCCTTCATAGACATGACAACGTATTTCTACCCAAACAAGTATGGGTTTGACATTATCACATGTACAATGTGCCACAAGTATGGGTTTGACATTATCACAACATGTACAATGTGCCACAAGTATGGGTTTGACATTATCACAACATGTACAATGTGCCACAAGTATGCAGTTGTTGTGATAAGGTTACTGTGATAAGCATTCTGATGTGTTGTGATGATGTGGCAGTGGATACCATTACATAAGCATGCATCATTGGTTGTTCCTTCTCACCTATAGGACCTTGAGGAAGAGGAGGAGGAGGAGGAGGAAGGAGCTCTCTACCCTGCGCCTCCTCAGAGGAGGCTCATCTCTGTCTTCATCAGGCCACACGAAGGCAACGCCTCTGACTACCCATACTGCATCACTCCACAGCAAATAGTACTTGTAGCATACTACCCATACTGCATCACTCCACAGCAGATAGTACATATAGCATATTACTCCACAGCAGATGGAGGGCCTGTTTTCGACATTACAGCCGACTGACTGAATGCCGAGTGACTGATCTGCAGTCACAATTTACCCATGATGCTTGACTGACTGATCTGTCAGTCACAATTTACCCATGATGCTTGACTGACTGATCTGTCAGTCACAATTGACCCATGATACTTGACTGAATGATCTGTCAGTCACAATTTACCCATGATACTTGACGGTTTTGCTCCTCTCGAGAACGGCCAGTACGTACTGCATCACTCCACAGTAGACTACCCATACTGCATCACACCACAGCAGACTACCCATACTGCGTCACACCACAGTAGACTACCCATACTGCATCACTCCACAGTAGACTACCCATACTGCATCACTCCACAGCAGACTGCCCGTACTGCATCACTCTACAACAGACTACCCATACTGCATCTCTCTACAGCAGACTGCCCATACTGCATCACTCTACAACAGACTACCCATACTGCATCTCTCTACAGCAGACTGCCCATACTGCATCACTCTACAACAGACTACCCATACTGAATCTCTCTACAGCAGACTGCCCATACTGTATCACTCTACAGCAGATAGTATGTATAGCAGGCTACCCATTATGCATCAATCTACAAAAGACTACCCATACTGTATCACTCTACAACAGATGACCCATACTGCATCACTCTACAACAGATAGTACTTACAACAGACTACCCATACTGCATCACCCCACAATGGATAGTATGTCCATCTTTTAGAGACCATCACATTAACTGTGCTGTATACAGTAGAAGGGAATGCAGGTATGTTGACCTTTTAACCTTGTTGTTATTCTAGAATGTCCCAGCAGGGGGCAGCAGCACCATCCACGTCTCCTTCACTCCCCTGACCCTGTCAGGACTGACCACTAACACTGCCTGTGTATCCTTCGCTCTGGGCTTCATGAGCCTTGACTCCAAGGTATTATGGTTCCTTCCAAATTTGATGTGCCATGATTCTGTCATCATGTGATGTTTGGTGCTCACAGATGTGTCCCTGCAGGTGTCCTCCTGTATCCCAGGTAAAGTTCAAAGGGCTCAGGGTCAGGAGCTGGAACCTCTCAGACTGGACCTCCAGGCCTCCGTCAGAACTGCTGTGTAAGAAACCACTATTGACCATAGACATGCTTAATTGGGTCGTTACCCAGACTAAAACGTACATCCAATGGACATTCTCCATTCAGCTTGCTTTTTAGTGCAGGACTTGGTTTAATCGGCATCCTGGAACACTGCCCCAATGTGTAGTAGAACAGCTAGTGACAGTAAATCAACTGAATGTATGAAATTGTGGAGCAGGTGGTCTGTCTTTGTTCATCTCTTTAGCCTGTCAGTGACTTACTGGGTTCTTCCCTTTAGCCTGTCAGTGCAGATGGAGGAGGAAGAGGAGTGTCTGGAGTTCCATGCTGTGGCTAGTGATTTAATACAGGGAGACCCACACAATGAGGTGGGTCTGAGACACCTGCCAAGCCACCTACAGATTTAAAGACCCAGTCCTCCAGCAGTTTTTGAACTCTTACTGTTGAAAGTGATATGGGGAGTATAAATACAGTAAAATAAACACACTAAAGGGTAAAAAAAAAAAGACATTACTGTATTTAAACTTGATGTTGCTTTTCAACAGTAAAAGTTTTTTCTTTTTTAACTGGACATTTTTTAGACTGCAATGTTGTGTTTCTTCCATTTACAGACACATATTCTGTCATTGGGTACCATGTTGTTTTATCTCAGATGGTCCAGAGGAAGTGTTCCATCACACAGACGTTCCAGTTGAAGAACAATACAGAGATGCCTCTGAGTTTCAGGCTGAGCACCCAGCCTCCCTTTTCCGTACTACAGCCACAGCCTAGGGGGTGTGCCGTGACAGCTGACTGCGCCTCCCACAGCCACAGCCTCCCACCTGGGGAGAACCAGCTACTGGTGCTGCAGCCACGACACAACAAGCAGGTAAGTTAGTGTAACCAACTTTATATAGCCACCCCGAAAGAAAGGCACACGGACACCCACACTTCAGTTTGACTTGGTTTTTATCTGCAGTAAAATATATCAAACAGTGTAGACAGGCATTGACAGGACGGTCACAGCCACACGTTCACTGGTTAGGTAGGACACAAGACGTCTTTTAGATAGGAGCAACAGTAATAATACACACCCTCAATGTGAAGTGACATCGATCCATAAATACAGAGCAAGTACAACTCTTTATATAAGCCTTTTAACAAGTACAACCCTTTATATAAACCTTTTAAAGTAGGAAGAAAATAAACATTCACTTAATATTTCAATAAATCACCTGCTAGCAATAACTAGCGTGACATCACAGTGCACTGACTGACGGTGCTAGTTAGCTCGTCATTAACATGGCTAGCTAAGCCAGCAAAAACGTGGTTAATTTGCCGAAATAGGCCTTAAATACCTCAACGGCAACATAGATATACACAGTTGAAGTCGGACGTTTACATACACTTAGGCTGAAGTCATTAAAACTCATTTTTCAACCACTCCACAGATTTCATGTTAACAAACTATAGTTTTGGCAAGTCTGTTAGGACATCTACTTTGTGCATGAGACAAGTAAACAATAGTTTACAGACAGATTATTTCACTTATAATTCACTATATCACAATTCTAGTGGGTCAGAAGTTTACATACACTAAGTTGACTGTGCCTTTAAACAGCTTGTAAAATTCCAGAAAATGATGTCATGGCTTTAGAAGCTTCTGATAGGCTAATTGACATCATTTGAGTCAATTGGAGGTGTACCTATGGATGTATTTCAAGGCTACCTTCAAACTCAGTGCCTCTTTGCTCGACATCATTGGAAAATCAAAAGAAATCTGCCAAGACCTCAAAAACAAAATTGTAGATCTCCACAAGTCTGGTTCATCCTTGGGAGCAATTTCCAAACGCTTTTAGGTACCATGTTCATCTGTACAAACAATAGTACGCAAGTATAAACACCATTGGACCACGCAGCCATCGTACTGCTCAGGAAGGAGACGTGTTGTCTCCTAGAGATGAACATACTTTGGTGCGAAAAGTGCAAATCAATCCCAGAACAACAGCAAAGGACCTTGTGAAGATGCTGGAGGAAACAGGCACAAAAGTATCTATATCCACAGTAAAACGAGTCCTATATGGACATAACCTGAAAGGCCACTCAGCAAGGAAGAAGCCACTGCTCCAAAACCGCCATAAAAAAGGCAGACTATGGTTTGCAACTGCACATGGGGACAAAGTTCGTACTTTTTGGAGAAATGTCCTCTGGTCAGATGAAACAAAAATATAACTGTTTGGCCATAATGACCATCGTTATGTTTGGAGGAAAAAGGGGGAGGCTTGCAAGCCGAAGAACACCATCCCAACCGTGAAGCACGGGGGAGGCAGCATCATGTTGTGGGAGTGCTTTGCTGCAGGAGGGACTGGTGCACTTCACAAAATAGATGGCATCATGAGGAAGGAAAATTATGTGGATATATGAAGCAACATCTCAAGAAGTTAAAGCTTGGTCGCAAATGGGTCTTCCAAATGGACAATGACCCCAAGCATACTTCCAAAGTTGTTGCAAAATGGCTTAAGGACAACAAAGTCAAGGTATTGGAGTGGCCGTCACAAAGCCCTGACCTCAATCCTATAGAAAATGTGTGGACAGAACTGAAAAAGCGTGTGCAAGCAAGGAGGCCTACAAACCTGACTCAGTTACACCAGTTCTGTCAGGAGGAATGGGCCAGAATTCACCCAACTTATTGTGGGAATCTTGTGGAAGGCTACCCGAAACGTTTAACCCAAGTTAAACAATTTAAAGACAATGCTACCAAATACTAATTGAGTGTATGTAAACCTCTGACCCACTGGGAATGTGATGAAAGAAATAAAAGCTGAAATAAATAATTCTCTCTACTATTATTCTGACATTTCACATTCTTAAAATAAAGTGGTAACTGACCTAAGACAGGTAATTCTTACTAGGATTAAATGTCAGGAAAATACACTATTGTGTTATACAGTTTTAAAAAGTTTTTTTATGTACCGAGGAATGAGACACAAACCTGCTCTCAGAATATCTCTCTCAGACTGAAGAGCAGGCGGACCTGCTTTGTATTGCCAACCTTACTACAATGGTAGCGAATATTTTTATGAATTCGACAACACATAGTGAAAGGAAACTTTTTTAATAACTCTTTTCCTGAAGTGAATGGTTTAACCCACTACTCTGCCCGAGCAGTGCGAGTGAGGTTAATGGAAACTCTACATTTTCACTGTCGCATCAGTAGATATATACCTAACAATACACCAGAACACATCAGTAGATATATACCTAACAATACACCAGAACACATCAGTAGATATATACCTAACAATACACCAGAACACATCAGTAGATATATACCTAACAATACACCAGAACACATCAGTAGATATATACCTAACAATACACCAGAACACATCAGTAGATATATACCTAACAATACACCAGAACACATCAGTAGATATATACCTAACAATACACCAGAACACATCAGTAGATATATACCTAACAATACACCAGAACACATCAGTAGATATATACCTAACAATACACCAGAACACATCAGTAGATATATACCTAACAATACACCAGAACACATCAGTAGATATATATACCTAACAATACACCAGAACACATCAGTAGATATATACCTAACAATACACCAGAACACACATGTTTTGTTTTATATCAGTGTAAACTGTATCAGTGTAAACTGTATCAGTATAAACTCAGTAGACATATTGCATGTACATATAGGGATCCATCCAATTTCCTTTCCTCCTGTGATTGGCAGGTGAAGGTGGCGTTCCACAGCTCCCTATCCCTGCTGGCCTATCTGAGGAAGCCTGCAGAGGAAGTCCCGCCCAGCGTGTCTCTGGTTACCAATGAGAGTGGAGAGAGGAAGCTGAGGTTCCTGCAGACCCTGTCAGTGCAGTACAGCAACAACAGTCTGCAGGTAACAGATCATTCACAGATCATTCATAGTGCTGTGCTTCAGAGTACATGGGGTACTAACTGTCTGTACTCCTGCACTGTTCTGTCCTGTCTTTAAACCTCTCCTGTCCGCAGACCGTGCCGCTCTGTGCCCACCTGTCCCTGCCCACTGTCAGTCTGTCCTGTGACTGTCTGGACTTCGGTATCTGCTACGTGGGTCAGACCCAGGTCAGGGAGGTCCATCTTTCCAACCGAGGAGACTCCTCTAGCTACTGGAGAGTACTGATAGGTAACCATGGTCCTGTAGTTACTAGAGTACTGATAGGTAACCATGGTCCTGTAGTTACTAGAGTACTGATAGGTAACCATGGTCCTGTAGTTACTAGAGTACTGATAGGTAACCATTCCTTAAAATGTAGAGCCCTGGTTACATCTGACGCTGAAATGTACTGGGAACATTGTGAAATCCAAAAAGCACAAGATTGCATTCAAACAAACCAAAAGGGTGTAAAATGCACCTGTGATTCGGTGATGGTATAATAACTCTCTCTTTGTCTGCAGACTCCGGTGAGGAGGAGAAAGGGTCAGGTGCGTTCAGAGTGACTCCTGACTGTGGGGTCCTGAAGCCCCTGGAGTATCCTGTCTCCTCTTGCACACAGCCCCTACAGATCAGCTTCACTGCCAGGTAATTAACCCTAACTAACACACAGCCCCTACAGATCAGCTTCACTGCCAGGTAATTAACCCTAACTAACACACAGCCCCTACAGATCAGCTTCACTGCCAGGTAATTAACCCTAACTAACACACAGCCCCTACAGATCAGCTTCACTGCCAGGTAATTAACCCTAACTAACACACAGCCCCTACAGATCAGCTTCACTGCCAGGTAATTAACCCTAACTAACACACAGCCCCTACAGATCAGCTTCACTGCCAGGTAATTAACCCTAACTAACACTCAGCCCCTACATATCAGCTTCACTGCCAGGTAACACCACAATAACCACATCTACTACTGTATCACTGTTTATTACATATCAGCGACATATTTCTCTATGGTTAGGTTACATATTTCTCTATGGTTAGGTTACATATTTCTCTATGGTTAGGTTACATATTTCTCTATGGTTAGGTTACATGTTTCTCTATGGTTAGGTTACATATTTCTCTATGGTTAGGTTACATATTTCTCTATGGTTTGGTTACATATTTCTCTATGGTTTGGTTACATATTTCTCTATGGTTTGGTTACATATTTCTCTATGGTTTGGTTACATATTTCTCTATGGTTTGGTTACATATTTCTCTATGGTTAGGTTACATATTTCTCTATGGTTAGGTTACATATTTCTCTATGGTTTGGTTACATATTTCTCTATGGTTAGGTTACATATTTCTCTATGGTTTGGTTACATATTTCTCTATGGTTAGGTTACATATTTCTCTATGGTTAGGTTACTTGTTCTCTATGGTTAGGTTACATATTTCTCTATGGTTAGGTTACATATTTCTCTATGGTTAGGTTACATATTTCTCTATGGTTAGGTTACTTGTTCTCTACCAAAGTGTAATTTGTCTCCTTTAGCAGCGAGAGGGAGTTCCAAGCCACAGCCATAGTGAAGGGGGTTCTGGGGGAGCTCCCCTTATCGCTACAGGTCCAGGGAAGCGGCTCCTTCGACCAGAGATTTGTCTCTCTACTGGCCGACATTTAGCAGGAGTCACAGAGTACAGGACAGGACTTTAACCTGAGAACACGGTCAACGGTTTAGTGGACTCTTTGCATGTATTTATCACGTCTTGTACTTAGTGGACAGCACAGGAGGCTGGTGGCACCTTAATTGGGCAGAATGGGCTCATGGTAATGACTGGAGCGGAAAAAGTGGAATGGTATAAAATGCATCAAACACATGGTTTCCATGGTTACCATGTGTTTGATGCCATTCCAATAGCTCCGTTCCAGCCGTTATTATGAGCTGGTGTAGATGATGTTACTGTGTACGTTGCTGGTTTATGTAAATTAACAATTCAACTGTTCACAAGTGTTTCTGTGTTTCTGTTGAGCATTATATGCCTTCAATGGACTGTTAGAACACAACTCTTGACTCACCATTAACCGTACATGCTCTTTCCAGAATGCCAAGGTCAAAGGTTATTTATGGTTTTATAATACTGTAGCTGTTATTCTGAACATAAAGACCTGCATCTGTATCACCATCTCCTAACTATTCTACCCCATGTTATTCCATATCACCATCTCCTAACTATACTACCCCATGTTATTCCATATCCCCATCTCCTAACTATACTACCCCATGTTATTCCATATCACCATCTCCTAACTATTCTATATTCCCAGTCACCTTGCGGTGGTTTGCGCTTTCAGTTTTGCTGCCATCTACCCACGGTATGGTTTCTGGTTGGGGTAGGTTTTAATACAGTGGGTACAACATCTCCTATACACTTCCTGATAAACTCAGTCACCGTTTCAGTATATTCGTCTATATTATTCTCGCAAGCTACCCGGAACATATCCTAGTCCGCGTGATGAAAACAATCTTGAAGCGTGGATTCCAATTGGTCAGACCAGCGTTGAATAGTTCCTAGCACGGGTACTTCCTGTTTGAGTTTCTGCCTATAGGAAGGGAGGAGCAAAATGGAGTCGTGGTCAGATTTGCTGAAAGGAGGGCGGGGGAGGGCCTTGTAATCATCCCGGAAGTTGGAATAGCAATGGTCGAGATCTATTGACAATTCCTTCAACCTTATGGCTTGGTTTTTGCTCTGACATCAACTGTGGGACCTTATCTAGACAGGTGTGTGCCTTTCCAAATCATGTCCAATCAATTGAATTGACCACAGGTGGACTCTAATCAAGTTGTAGAAACATCTCAAGGAGGATCAATGTAAATAGGATGCACTTGAGCTCAATTTCAAGTCTACTTATGTAAATAAGGTATCCGTTTTTTTATATTTAATACATTTGCAAACATTTCTAAAAACCAGTTTTTCGCTTAGTCACTATGGGGTATTGTGTGTATATTGATGAGGAAAAACATTTATTCAATTTTAAAATAAGTCTGTAACAAAATGTGAAAAAAGGAAGGGGTCTGAATACTTTCCGAATGGCCTGCCTGTATTCACCTTCACAGTGAATTATTTGGTTTATGTTTTGTGCGAATTAATAGAATATTATCTAATCCATCAGTAAAACATATTGTCCCTATTTAATGCAACCCTTTGCTGTTAATAGATCGTAAAGCAGCGTACAACTGATCTAAACGTTTGGAAATTGTAAGTTATGGCGACGCTATACCAAAGATGCTTTAGAAACCTACGAACAAAGCTCTAGTTATCAATTTAGCCTGTTATTGTCTGGACTTGTTGAAATATCTTCAAGACTAGAAAGAAACTCCAGGCTTCTGTCATAACTGTCAATTTATTGAAAAAAAAGTACGAATTACAGGGGAAAAAAACTAATCCCGTCCAAATCGTCCTCTGGAATAATGGACATTCTAGAGTAATAATTACATAACCAACGTTCTCTAGTCCCGTGCAAATAGGGCTTAACTATTCAACCCCATGTTTTTCCATATCACCATCTAACTGTTCTACTCCATGTCATTCCATACCATTTCAGCCCCTAACATTGAAGATTTCAAACAAAAATCACTTATTTACACGTTGATTTGTACAGCGGTGATGCAAGGCACTTGAAGATTTTCATCATACTTTGGCAATGCATTAACATACAGTAATTTACAGAATGATTAATCAGTCAGTTCTCGTGCCGTCATTTATATGGCATCCAAATACATGCACTCTGATGAATCACACATAACTGACAAACTGTTAGTACTCAATAGTCAGGGCAGGAAAACCTCAACAGTTAATCAACAGCTGATTCTGTCCAAGGTGTAAGAGGCATCACAGTATAAGCCCTTCATCAACATTATTATTGATCAGCTCTCTCTAAGGTCCAGGGTATTCAAACACTGCTGCAGCTCCCATCCCTGTTCCGATGCACATGGACACCACACCGTAGGCCCTGGGGAACACAACATGGGTTACGGTAAGCAAGGCTAGGGGATGGAGATGACTATATAGTAGGTTGAGGATTCGTTAAGACTAGACATATCCTTACCTCCTTCCCCTGCGTTTGAGTTCGTTGAGCAGGGTGACAACCTGGCGGGCCCCGGTGCAGCCCAAAGGGTGACCTAGGGCGATGGCTCCTCCGTTAGGGTTCACCTTCTCCAGGGGGATCCCCAGCTTCTCCACACAGTACACAGCCTGGAACACACACACACACACACACACACACACACACACACACAGTTGAAGTCGGAGGTTTACACTTGAAGTCATTAAAAATCATTTTAAAACCACTCCACATATGTCATGTTAACAAACTATAGTTTTGGCAAGTCGGTTAGGACATCTACTTTGTGCATGATACAAGTAATTCTTCCAACAATTGTTTACAGACAGATTATTTCACTTATAATTCACTAGATCATAATTCCAGTGGGTCAGACGTTTACATACACTAAGTTGACTGTCTTTAAACAGCTTGGAAAATTCCAGAAAATTATGTCATGACTTTAGAAGCTTCTGATAGGCTAATTGACATCATTTGAGTCAATTGGAGGTATACCTGTGGATGTATTTCTCAGTACCTCTTTGCTCGACATCATGGGAAAATCAAAAGAAATCAGCCAAGGCCTCAGAAAAACAATTGTAGACCTCCACAAGTCTGGTTCATCCTTGGGAGCAATTTCCAAACACCTGAAGGTACCACGTTCATCTGTACAAACATTAGTACACAAGTATAAACACCATGGGACCACGCAGCCGGCATACTGCTCAGGAAGGAGACTCGTTCTGTCTCCTAGAGATTAACGTACTTTGGTGCGAAAAGTGCGAATCAATCCCAGAACAACAGCAAAGGACCTTGCGAAGATGCTGGAGGAAACAGGTACAAAAGTATCTATATCCACAGTAAAACGAGTCCTATATGGACATAACCTGAAAGGCCACTCAGCAAGGAAGAAGCCACTGCTCCAAAACCGCCATAAAAAACCAGACTACGGTTTGCAACTGCACATGGGGACAAAGATCCTACTTTTTGGAGAAATGTCCTCTAGTCTGATGAAACAAAAATATAACTGTTTGGCCATAATGACCATCGTTATATTTGGAGGAAAAAGGGGGAGGCTTGCAAGCCGAAGAACACCATCCCAACCGTGAAGCACGGGGGTGGCAGCATCATGTTGTGGGGGTGCTTTGCTGGTCTTCCAAATGGACAATGACCCCAAGCATACTTCCAAAGTTGGGCAAAATGGCTTAAGGACAACAAAGTCAAGGTATTGGAGTGGCCATCACAAATCCCTGACCTCCTATAGAAAATTTGTTGGCAGAACTGAAAAAGCGTGTGCGAGCAAGGAGGCCTTTCTGTCAGGAGGAACGGGCCAAAATTCACCCAACTTATTGTGAGAAGCTTGTGGAAGGCTACCTGAAACATTTGACCTAAGTTAAACAATTTAAATGCAATACTACCAAATACTAATTGAGTGTATGTAAACTTCTGACCCACTGGGAATGTGATGAAAGAAATAAAAGCTGAAAGAAATAATTCTCTCTACTATTATTCTGACATTTCACATTCTTAAAATAAAGTGGTGATCCTAACTGACCTAAGACAGGGAATTTATTAAATCATTATTTGCTGAAGTTTGTTGCCTATTTATAAATGATTTAATAAATCCTTATTTATTGAAGATCTTGTCTGTCATCACTGAATCTCTGCTAGCTAGCTAGCTACATGCTAATGATTTGTTTAGCATAGCAACGTCTAATGAATAGAATTATTATCATTATTAATGACTTGAGAATATAATTAAAGACCAGCCTGTTTGGTTAGCAACTTCAGAACCAACTGGCTTTTGCCCGGACTATATCATCTGGTGGAAGGATGAAAATAATTGACTAATTAAAATGACGTTTTTAATAAAACATGTAGTTCATCTTCTTTTACATAGGATGGAAACGGTTTTATAAAAAGCAATAAAGGCCCTTAACTTAAAACCGGACTCAGTCTTCACTCTCAAAGGAAAACCTGTCTGTCTGTCTGTCTGTCTGTCTGTCTGTCTGTCTGTCTGTCTGTCTGTCTGTCTGTCTGTCTGTCTGTCTGTCTGTCTGTCTGTCTGTCTGTCTGTCTGTCTGTCTGTCTGTCTGTCTGTCTGTCTGTCTGTCTGTCTGTCTGTCTGTCTGTCTGTCTGTCTGTCTGTCTGTCTGTCTGTGTCCAAAGTAGTATTACTTTAAATCCAGCTAGAGACTCACCTGGCTGGCGAACGCCTCGTTGATTTCAAACACATCAATATCAGCTATGGTCAGACCTGAGGAGATGGAGTTCATTAAAGACCCTTTTAGCAGAACAGATAAATCAAAGGCGTCCGGCATCTCAGAAGCAAATGTCACGTGCACTAACATATAGAAAAGGTTCATACACACGTTGACATAATCCAAGCTCTAAAGATCTGGAGTGGTCCAAACTCACCGGCCTGCTCCAGAGCAGCAGGGATGGCATAGGCTGGTCCGATACCCATGACGTCAGGGGGTACGCCCACCACAGCACTGGCCTTCAGCACCCCCAGGACTGGCAGAGACAGGGACTCCACCACGGACCTCCTGCCCACCAGCACCGCTGCTGCACCGTCACTCACCTGGCTGGAGTTACCTGGACCAGGGGAAAGGACCACATCAGCTGGGGCAGAGAAAAGGGGAGTGTGTGTGTGTGTGTGTGTGTGTTTGATCTCCCCACCTGCAGTGGTGCTGCCGTCAGGTTTGAAAGCCCCTCTGAGTTTGGTCAGCCCCGCCAGCGTTGTACCGGGCCGGATCCCATCGTCCTTGGTTACGGTAACTGTACGTTCAGAGCCGTCCTCATCAACAAACTTTGTGGTTACTGGGCAGATCTCCTGGTCAAATATCCCCTGCTTCTGAGCCTGACTGGCCCTGGTAGGAGGCTGAGAGTTAGAGGTTGTATGGAAGAACAGGGCACTGAATACGTCTCTGTTTCCCAGCTACATGGTAATATTTTAACAGAGTGGATAACAGCTACATGGTAATATTATAACAGAGTGGATAACAGCTACATGGTAAAATAACTCTCTCTTACTTCTGCTGAGAGCTGAAGGCGAACGCATCCTGCTTCTCTCTGGAGACACCAAACCTCTCTGCCACGTTCTCTGAGGTTATACTGCCGCCAAAACACACTGATCATTATATGACGACACACACACCACAGCCTGGGCACATTATCAACACAGACAACATCCCACCACTGCAGTCAGTCCCACAGAGAGATGGTCAATTGCAGTGACCGATCACAAGCACTACCCTTGTTACCACTGTGAGACTAGTGTGTGTGTGTGTGTGTGTGAGACTAGTGTGTGTGTGTGTGTGTGAGACTAGTGTGTGTGTGTGTGTGTGTGTGTGTGTGTGTTCCACTGAGACTAATCTGAGTCAGTTGAATGAATGCTGCATGGGGCCAAGGTCAGAAAAACATTCTATAAACTGCTACTAATGTAATGTGTTCAGAGGAACATGGGAATAACTCTGAGCTAGCATTATCTGGATACATTGTTGCAAACTAGCAATACCCAACCTACCTTTCAAATTCTCTGTGAAACTTTCTAAACAGCCTGTCAATGACATTGCCGGTAGATTTGTAGATGCAAATCATATAGCATCATATAGCCTAGCCATAATTCATAATTCACTGAGTAATACATTCCATATAAATGGTTGTGCACAGCCTTACCCCATAGGTATGACACAGTCTCTAGCCTTCTCACAGTCCATAAGTCTGGAGCTCACATCGCCTGGTTCCCCAGCGTCACGCAGAGACATGCTCTCCACTCTGGAGACAATACAAAATAACAGTAGACGTTTAGGAACCTGGACTGTGTCAGCAGGTTATAGGTTTGAGTTCTATACTGTATATTAATAGTGAAATATGGTCCATTCTTAAGGCATACAAGGTTAAAACAGGATACTATACTAACCCACAGGCCAAACCCATGTCATATGACCCACTCCTGATGGCTCCTGGAACATAGAGAGAACACATGTTAACAAAATCAACTCTATCATGGTTGTGTGATAGTTCATTAGGCTGAAACGTTCATCTAGTTACATAGGCCTACACACTAACACTGTAATATGTGAGATTATTACCTGCGATGTTGAACAGAGCCTGTAGTCCAGAGGAACACATCCTGTTGACGGTGTAGACAGGGACAGTCTCTGGGAACCCACTAGGAAAGACATACATTCCTGGTTAAAACCATTCACTGCCATTCTATTTACCTGTGAGTCATATCTAATGTATGGCAGAATCACCTGAGAAAGTGAGCCACTCTGGCCATGAGAGCACCTGCCCCAGGCTGCAGAACATTACCTAGAGGGCAGAAAGACATTACTGCTAAAGTATACAGTACATTACGCATGAGTAACAAACCCTTGTCATAGGGGTCTTCGATGAGGTAGGTAGCCATTGATTACTCACCCACACAGATGTCCCCCAGTCTCTCAGGTGACAGTCCCACATCCACCAGGACCGCTGTCATCACACAACTCAACAGCTCATCTGGAGTAGTGTCCTGACAGGGAGACAGAGTTACATACGGGTCATTCAACCTCACAAAGCAGAAGAAAGAGGATTGACATAATCTCAGATTGTTCTCAAATGGTTTCTATGGTTACAAGCAGATAAGATTAGCATTTCTGAAACATTTTGTTGAAAGATTAATTACACTTTCAATAACTATATTACCTAAAGTCTGATTTGGATCAAACCTCTTCTAACAGATGATTAAGACATGGTCAGAAGCCACCCGTGGACCCTCCAAACCCCCCAGTACTATAAATCTGGGACGTGGAGCATTTTTTGTTCAACATACTGTATATGTATTCTCAGTGAATTTGGTGATGTATTTTTTTCCCCTTTTCGGAGAAATTAGTCATTGAAGTTATCAGGTTTATGTCCCATCGCCTTGTGCTGGGGACAATAAAAGGCCACTCTAAAATGTGCAGTGCCACAGATATCTCAAGTTTTGAAGGAGCGTGAAATTGGCATGCTGACTGCAGGAATGTCCACCAGATCTGTTGCCAGAGAATTTCATGTTAATTTCTCTACCATGAGCTGACCTCCAACGTAGTTTTAGAGAATTTGGCAGTTTTCCCAACCACCCTCACAACCGCATTTTCTGAAATCAACATTGTTAACAGATTTCCCATGGTGGGGGTGGGGTTATGGTATGGGCAGGTATAAGCTACGGACAACAAACACAATTGCATTTTATCGATGGCAATTTGAATGCACAGAAATACCTTGACGAGATCCTGAGGCCCACTGTGTTCTATTCATCCGCCGCCATCACCTCATTTCAGCAGGATAATGTGCGGCCCCATGTCACAGGGATCTGTACACAATATCTGGAAGCTGAAAATGTCCCAGTTCTTCCATGGCCTGCATACCAATTGAGCATGCTTGGGATGCTCTGGATCGACGTGTACCACAGCGTGTTACAGTTCCCGCTACTTCGCACAGCCATTGAAAAGTGGGACAACATTACACAGGCCATAATCAACAGCCTGTTCAATTCTATGAGAAGGAGATGTGACGCCCCTACTATTTTTCTTAAGGTATCTGTGACCAACAGATGCATATCGGTTTTCCCAATCATGTGAAATCCATAGATTAATGCCTAATAAATGTATTTAAATAGACAGATTTCCTTATATGAACTGTACCTCAGTAAAATTGTTGCATGTTGTGATTATATTTTTTTTCAGTATAATAAGGCTACAATGCTGTTTGGTTTATTATTTGAACAGTCGCTGAGATAATACATTGCCTTCTTGATATGCCACACCCAGGGCTGGCCCTGGATGTTCTGCAGCCCTAGGTGAGACAAATCTGCAGCCAATTGTCAAAATGCCGCCTCAAATTCAAGTGCCGCCATAGGCGATCGTCTAATCTTGCCTAATGGGAGGGCCGGCCCTGGCCACACCTGTCAGCTGGATAGATTATCAAGGTAAAGGAGAAATGCTCACTAACAGGGATGTAAACAAATTTGTACTCAAAATTTGAGAGAAAATAAAATAAAAATGGTTTGCAAATTGCTTAATATAAGCAATTTGAAATGATTTATACTTTTGATACTTAAGTATATTTAAAACCAAATACTTTTAGACTTTTCCTCAAGTAGCCTCCCCACACATTATTTCCACCATCTCAACTCCGGCCTGTAATATCAAAGTCTCTGCAATAGAGCATGGTTTCATAGCGTAGTGGACCTAGCCATTCACTGGGAATGAAGTTCAACGGTCAAGTGCAGCCTTTTTACATAATCTAAGGGCTCTCTCGTGTTTTCTTTTTTCTTTTAGAATGTAATAATTTTCATTTCGATTATTAATGTTAACCACATTGCAATGATTGAGATACAATGACCATGTTATAATATGCAACATTTTTGTATATATATATATGTTTATTGCAAATTCTCCCGCAACCTAATTTTCATATCAGGCGACCCCACATTGCCTCGCGACCCCTAGTTTGGGAACCGCTGTTATAGGCCATTGTGTGTGTAGGTCGCGTTCAAAACAACTGGGAACTCGGGAAAATACGAGATCAAATAATGACGTCAGTAATCTTCAGGTCGGAAAGTCGGAGCTCTAGAAGGAGGCCCGCGTTCCGGAGCTGGAATTCTGAGTTGGATGACAATTCAAATCGAGTTCCCAGTTGTTTTGAACGCGGCATTAGTCCTCCTTACCTTGAAAGATCCTCTTTTAGCCTTGCCGAAAGCAGTCCTCAGCCCGTGGACCACCACTATATCATCTGGACTGGTGGAGAAAGCACTGCATTCTGCCCGGGACACAATAGGATCACTGTGGGATTTTAACGTGTTTGGTGGTGATAAATGAGCAAAAACTACCTTTACCCTGTGCATTGTGGTGGTAATAAGTAAGTAAACCAATCTACAGATATGCAACCACAGTCAAGCCTCAAGCCCGTGCAATACACAAACACTCTCTATTCTCAAGCGCCCACGCAGGAATGGTGATCTGGTTACAGTGTATCGTGTGGTTAGAGTTCGCCTCTTGCAACAATGGGAGTGTTCGACATTTCAGCCGACTTTAAAGGCCAGTCTAGGCTGAGTGATCTACAAATCACCTTGCATCATAAATAACATGTCAATATTATTTGTAGATCAGTCAGTCATTCATAATTTACCCATGATGCATCACGGTTTTGATGCGCTCGAACACGGCCAATGTATCTAGCCACTGAACTTTGGTTTCCACTTGTTATCACAACCACAAAATCCAAATTGGCTATATCGTAAAAATTAATGACACCGTTTTTTTGCTTTTTGGTCATCATTTGATATTAGGATTAGGCATAACGTTAGGTATAAAGTTACATTTTAAGAAGATACATTTTAGAAATAGGCGGGGTTACGGACTATGGATGTGGTAACTTGTGAATACCGTGAACTTTGGCATATTTCCTTGTTTCGATAAACTACGGCAAATATGGAGGGACCAAATAGATGGATCTGGTACCGTTTGCGTTATACCACTGACGAAGGACTGGAGTGCTCAGTAAACACTATAAACAGCATCAGTCCCAAATGTAAATGTGAATGTCCAATAATTTCCAGCATATTAAATAAATAATATAATGTCATCAAATTACCTGTTAGTCTAAATTTGAACTTGTATTCAAACGTTTGTGTCTCATGTCTCTACTCTGACTGGGGTCCCATGCATCCACCCTGGGGACAGAAGATACTACAGTTCGTGGAGCCAGTCCTCAAAGTGTACACATCAGGGTCTTACTTTGTTGATGCACACGTTCTTGCTGACATCAGAACCAGTGCTCTGACGGGGACTCTAGTACCGTTCTGGTATGCAGGATATTATGCTGCCAGCATGATTGCTGTTTTTTTTTTCTCTCAAAATAAGAGTTCCCCCCTGCAAAGACATGCACGTTAAACTTGGGAAATATCGATTTGTTTTAGCACTCTAGTGTAGTACAACTGTTTTTCACAGTGTGAATGTCCAGGAAATCGTTAGACTCCAGCCACCCAAGCCATAGACTGTTCTCTCTGCTTCCTCACAGCAAGAGGTACTGGAGCATCAAGTCTGACACCAACAGGCTCCTGAACTGCTTCTATCCCCAAGACATACGACTGATAAATGGCTAACAGAATGGCCTTGTTTTATTTATATTTTTGAACTGTCACTATGCACAATGACAGGACTCTACATACTGACACTCCAACACACACTCTTATACTGACTCTACACACAATCTTAATTTACGCTGCTACTACTCTGTTTATCTATATTTATTCTATACTTTTTCATACTGCCGCTCTATGTATCATGTACCGTGTATCTGTCTTTTGTGTACTTTCGTTGTGGCATTTTGCACCTGCCCTGTGTTTTGTTGTAGCTGCTTGACAATGAAATTTCCCCCCCGGGGGATCAATAAAGTACCTATCTATCTATCATATATCCTGATGCCTAGTCACCTGACCCCTATACATATCTACCTCTATCACTCCAGTATCCCTGTACATGTTAATATGGTACTGGTACTGACCCAGTATATAGTCACCTGACCCCTATACATATCTACCTCTATCACTCCAGTTTCCCTGCACATGTTAATATGGTACTGGAACTGACACTGTATATAGCTACTGACCCTGGAACTGATCCTGTATATATCTACTGATCCTGGAACTGATCCTGTATATAGCTACTGATCCTGGAACTGATCCTGTATACATCTACTGATCCTGGAACTGATCCTGTATATATCTACTGATCCTGGAACCGATCCTGTATATATCTACTGATCCTGTATAAATCTACTGATCCTGGAACCGATCCTGTATATATCTACTGATCCTGTATAAATCTGCTGATCCTGGAACAGATCCTGTATATAGCTTCTTACGTTCTTATATTCTTCTTATTTCTGTTCTACCTTGGTGTCTTTACTGCTACATTGATATTGATTACTGCAATGTTGGGTTTAGATCTGACAGAAAGGCATTTCACTGTACTTGTGCAGGTGGTATTAAAACTTGAAACTTGCTACATACCACCTTTGAAAAAATAAATTAATCATTTATTTGTTATTGTATTATTCATAACATAATTTCTTTTGAAAGTTTACACAAATACTGGTATGTTGAAAGCTATTGTGTAGGCTATATTTAAATACAGTGGTGGAAAAAGTACCCAATTGTCATATTTGAGTAAAAGTAAAGATACCTTCATAGAAAATTACTCAAGTAAAAATGAAAGTCACGCAGTAAAATACTACTTGAGTAAAAGTATACAAGTATTTGGTTTTAAATATACTTAAGTATCAAAAGTAAAAGTATAAATAATTTTAAATTACTTATATTAAGCAAACCAGATGTTTTTTTAAATTGACAGATAGCCAGGGTCACACTCCAACACTCAGACATAATTTACAAATGAAGTGTTTGTGTTTAGTGAGTCCTCCAGATCAGAGGCAGTAGGGATGACCAGGGATGTCCTCTTGATAAGTGCGTGTATTGGACCATTTTCCTGTCCTGCTAAGCATTCGAAATGTTTCCATTACTTTTGGGTGTCAGGGAAAATGTATGGAGTAAAAAGTACAGTATTTTCTTTAGGAATGTAGTGAAGTAAAAGTAAACGTCAAAAATATAACTAGTAAAGTAAAGTACAGATACTACTGAAAAACTACTTTTAAAAAAAATACGCCGAAAAACTACTTAAGTTTTCTTAAGTACTTTACACCACTGTTGAAATAAATACAAAATATGTCATTGGAATGACTCAATAGGTTTCCTCATTACCATACGAACGTGACATGATCCTTTGTGCTGCTGACAGAATCCTAGTGGAGACGGAGGGGCTCAGCTGAACTTAATGATGTGGGGAAGAGAACAAGCGGGGCGAGGAACTGAAACTTTCCTCTAGAAGACAGCTGTTCTTCTGCAGCCTTCGAGGTATGCCCAGCGGTCAACAGTGGATTATTTCTACATTTGGGAGAGAGGACATTATGTGCAACGTTTTACCAGGGTGATAAAAGATTTTTGTTTTTACTTGCTCGTCAAATGTACATGAACTGAGCGCAGCTTCCGGATGTAACTGTTTAGGGTTTGGGTCTTCTTCTCTCGGCTGGATTTCTCCATTCTTCCTGTCTATCCATGGTGTTTGATAACTGCACTGGTTTATTCAACAACTTCGATAATCATCATCAAGTGTTTTCAGAAGAATGAAGACACCCATATAACAAGGTGAGAATCCATGCTGAATAAAAAGACCAGTGTTCTGTCAAACAAAGTAGCCTTTGACATTCTTCAATATCTTTTATGTCATGTTTTAGTCAGTCAGGATGAAAATCCCACCTCCCAGACAATGTTTAGGGTTAGATTGGGGTTGGGTAAACTGACCCTAGATCTGTGAGAGAAGTCTCTCCCAGCCCTCTCTCCTCTTCTCCACAAGCTATGGACCTGTTAACCATGTGTTGTCAGCCCCTAATGATAACTGTATACCCTAATGAGAACTGTCTCCTCTCCTTACTGAGAACTGTCTACCCCTAATGAGAACTGTCTCCTCTCCTTACTGAGAACTGTCTCCTCTCCTTACTGAGAACTGTCTCCTCTCCTTACTGAGAACTGTCTACCCCTAATGAGAACTGTCTCCTCTCCTTACTGAGAACTGTCTCCTCTCCTTACTGAGAACTGTCTACCCTAATGAGAACTGTCTACCCCTAATGAGAACTGTCTACCCCTATTGAGAACTGTCTCCTCTCCTTACTGAGAACTGTCTACCCCTAATGAGAACTGTCTACCCCTAATGAGAACTGGCTCCTCTCATCTCCTTACTGAGAACTGTCTACCCTAATGAGAACTGTCTACCCCTAATGAGAACTGGCTCCTCTCATCTCCTTACTGAGAACTGTCTACCCTAATGAGAACTGGCTCCTCTCCTTACTGAGAACTGTCTACCCTAATGATAACTGTCTACCCCTAATGAGAACTGGCTCCTCATCTCCTTACTGAGAACTGTCTACCCCTAATGAGAACTGGCTCCTCTCATCTCCTTACTGAGAACTGTCTACCCTAATGAGAACTGGCTCCTCTCCTTACTGAGAACTGTCTACCCTAATGATAACTGTCTACCCCTAATGAGAACTGGCTCCTCATCTCCTTACTGAGAACTGTCTACCCTAATGAGAACTGGCTCCTCTCCTTACTGAGAACTGTCTACCCTAATGATAACTGTCTACCCCTAATGAGAACTGGCTCCTCATCTCCTTACTGAGAACTGTCTACCCTAATGAGAACTGGCTCCTCTCCTTACTGAGAACTGTCTACCCTAATGATAACTGTCTACCCCTAATGAGAACTGGCTCCTCTCCTTACTGAGAACTGTCTACCCCTAATGAGAACTGTCTACCCCTAATGATAACTGTCTACCCTAATGATAACTGTCTACCCCTAATGAGAACGGTCTCCTCTCCTTACTGAGAACTGTCTACCCCTAATGAGAACTGTCTACCCCTAATGAGAACTGGCTCCTCTCATCTCCTTTCTGAGAACTGTCTACCCTAATGATAACTGTCTACCCCTAATGAGAACTGGCTCCTCTCATCTCCTTTCTGAGAACTGTCTACCCTAATGATAACTGTCTACCCCTAATGAGAACTGGCTCCTCTCATCTCCTTTCTGAGAACTGTCTACCCTAATGATAACTGTCTACCCCTAATGAGAACTGGCTCCTCTCATCTCCTTACTGAGAACTGTCTACCCTAATGAGAACTGTCTACCCCTAATGAGAACTGGCTCCTCTCATATCCTTACTGAGAACTGTCTACCCCTAATGAGAACTGTCTACCCCTAATGAGAACTGTCTACCCCTAATGAGAACTGGCTCCTCTCATCTCCTTACTGAGAACTGTCTACCCTAATGAGAACTGTCTACCCCTAATGAGAACTGGCTCCTCTCATCTCCTCACTGAGAACTGTCTACCTTTATTCCATGTCTACTCTGCCCAGTTCAAAGGCTCCATAGGACCAGGACTGTGCCAGTGGCCAGGTCTAAAGATACAGTGGATCTACCCAGCATGGCCCATATAAACCACTGGGCCAGGTCTAAAGATACAGTGGATCTACCCAGCATGGCCCATATAAACCACTGGGCCAGGTCTAAAGATACAGTGGATCTACCCAGCATGGCCCATATAAACCACTGGGCCAGGTCTAAAGATACAGTGGGTCTACCTAGCATGGCCCATATAAACCACTGGGCCAGGTCTAAAGATACAGTGGGTCTACCTAGCATGGCCCATATAAACCACTGGGCCAGGTCTAAAGATACAGTGGGTCTACCTAGCATGGCCCATATAAACCACTGGGCCAGGTCTAAAGATACAGTGGGTCTACCTAGCATGGCCCATATAAACCACTGGGCCAGGTCTAAAGATACAGTGGGTCTACCTAGCATGGCCCATATAAACCACTGGGCCAGGTCTAAAGATACAGTGGGTCTACCTAGCATGGCCCATATAAACCACTGGGCCAGGTCTAAAGATACAGTGGGTCACTCCCTGGTCTCAGTGTGGAGGGCAGACTAGCACTGTGAAGTAGACTAGTAAACAGTTCTGACCTAGTCATCTATTCCTGTTTAAATGAATGGCTGGACTTGACTCAGCTGTCCCTTCCCTAATGTATTTCCAGTGGTTCTTTCTTTGAATAGACCTAATCTTTCTAGTGACTCAGTGACACTAACTCAACCCACAGATGGAAAGGGCTGTTTCTTTCTAGAAACTTTCCTTTGGTTTTGCCACAATCTCTGCATGAGTAGCCATCTTACTATCGGATTCAGAAGAAGAGAGAGAGAGACCGTTCTTCTCCTCTGATGAGTTAGATAGCCATGAGCTGGAGGGTCTCCATGGTTACAGTGTTTAGTTCTACACGGCTCTGGTGGTGACATCACCAGTCGGATCCCTGCCCCTAGCGACCTGCCGCCCACTCAGCAGAGAGCTCTGGGTCAAATGAGTCATGCAGTCACGGCCAATCAGGCTGCTGCTGGGCTGCACACTGTGTTACTACACTACAGTAAACTTACACAACAGAGTTTGTGGTTGTATTTCTGCCTCCTAACCAGCAGACACATGAGACGGAGTAAGCTGTAATGGTATTAGATACTTTAGCGTTTTCCTATCTAACTCAGTAAGCTGTAATGCTATTTAAAAACCTGTCTGTGTCCCTGAGCAAGGCACTTAACCCTAATTTGTTCCGTACTACTATGGCTAACCCTGTAGGTAGGCCGTCATTGTAAATAAGAGTTTGTCATTTAACTTACTTGCCTAGTTAAATAAAGGTTAAATAAAATACAATTTAAAAAAGTGACGGGCATTGGCTAATAAGAATTTAGATATCTGAGAGAGCCATGTGAGGAAGAGGTGCTTCGGAACAGCTGGGAGAAGGTCATTATAATTATTATATTCAGTGCAAGGGCATAACGGCCACTTTGGCCGCAAAAGGCATGAATATTTTAAGGGGTATTTGTATTTATTAAGGATCCCCATTAGTTCCTGTCAAAGCAGCAGCTACTCATCCTGGGGTTTATTATGGATCCCCATTTAGTTCCTGTCAAAGCAGCAGCTACTCTTCCTGGGGTTTATTATGGATCCCCATTAGTTCCTGCCAAGGCAGAAGCTACTCTTCCTGGGGTCCAGCAAAATTAAATAAGTTTATACAATTTAAAAAAACATTACAATACATCCTAAGTTACAATACAATTTTCCTAAGTCCCTCTGTGGCACCTGACCACACGACTGAACAGTAGTCCAGGTGAGACAGAACTAGAGCCTGTTGGACCTGCCTTGTTGATAGTGCTGTTAAGAAGGCAGAGCAGTGCTTTATTATGGACAGACTTCTCCCCATCTTAGCTACTGTTGTATCAATATGTTTTGACCAGGACAGTTTACAATCCAGGGTTACTCCAAGCAGTTTATTGAATGTTCATTTCTGTAATGAAGCCCTTTTGTGGGAAAAAAAACTCATTCTGATTGGCTGGGCCTGGCTCCCCAGTGGGTGAAATAAATAAATGAGGCCCTAATCTATGGATTTCACTGGGCGGGGCGCAGCCATGGGTGGGCCTGGAAGGGCATAGGCCATAGATTAGGGCCTCATTAATTAATTTAAATTGACTAATGATTTCCTTCTGTAAAACGTTCAGTGTAAATTAAGTTTGATTTGAATCCTAATAATAATTTATTAAACATACAGTGGAAAGTTAGTCTTATTTGAAAATTGATTTGTATTTATTTAATCCATTTTAGAAAATGGCTGTAAGGTAACAACATTTTGAAAAAGTCTAAATAGTGTATTAGAGACTAACTTCCAAATTCTGTCATTAAAAAGACAGGAAGTTCCTGACTGGTTCCTGATTCATTCCTGAGGTGACTGACTGGTTCCTCAGGTGGGTGACTGGTTCTAAATACTAAATAATGTATTAGTCACTGAGTCTTAATACTAAATAATATATATTTGAGACAGGTTTGTTATACTAAACTATATTAGAGACTAAGTCTAAATACTAAATACTAGAGACTGAAATCTAAATACTATACTAGATATTGAGTCTTAATACTAAATACTATATTGGAGACAGTCTTAAATACTATATTAGAATGGGGTGTCAGCTATGACATGGCAACTTGACTTTGAAAACATATTTTTTGGTTATTGAACTACAGTAAGTGAAGTGGATTTACACGGAATTGGGGTTACGGAATTTCATCATGGCTCCCTGATTTGTTCTTCACAGAAATGCATAATTATGGATATGAATGTCATTCTCTTCATGGTGAATAGGTACAAAGACAGAAATATGTAATAACCTCCTTTGAATATTAGGGTATTATTCTACACACTGGCTAATATTTTAATGAGCTCTGCTTCCAAACAAGACCAAATTTGCTTGGTCCAGACCAGACCAAATATGAACCAATCATAGATGGCTATGTTTCACAAGTACATCACAGTAAAGTAGAGTACAGCAACTTGGAGTATAGTGTTGCAGAGTTCAGTACAATACAGTACTTTATAGTGTACTCAACTCTTGTGTTGTCACGATACCAGAATTTTGACTTCAATACCGATACCAGGTATGGTGTCAGGATACTCGATACTGAAACGATACTCAATACTGAAACGATACCATGTCAAATAAAATAATGCATATTAGCTCAAGTCTGGGCCTTGTTTTTTTTCTATAACAACTAAAATATCACATATAATATCTCCTATTCTAGATTCAATTTCTTTTAAAAATAAAACACTATATTGAATATCTTCAAACAGCTGATAATACAATATTTATGTTTAGATGGTACAATGATTCTCTACAAAATACTTCCTTGTTTGGTCAGATAAACAGAAATTAGGAAAACTATTAGAATTTTAGCAACCAGGAAATGGCAGAGTGATTTCTGCAATAGTGTATCTTTTAATTTATTACATTAATTGTTTAGTTCCAAAACAACATAAAAAAAAAACACTTTGAAGCTAATTTCTGAAGCTTCTATAGCGCAATAGTCTATACGCCATAGAAATACAATGGATTTTACACAGCATACTACGATTCCCAGAGTGCATTTCAACTCCCAGGGTGCAATGCACCGCCCAGGGCAGGGTCAAAGATTCATATAACTAACCCTGGGTTGTCACGAGTTAACACAGCCACAAAGTCAAAATGGCTACATCGTAAAAAGAAATAAGGTTATGCCTAGTGTTAGCAGTGTGGTTAAGGTTAGGTTTAAAATCATATTGTAAAATGAGAAATTGTAAAAAATTATGACTTTGTGGCTGTGGTAGCTAGTGACGACCCCAGGGCTTCTGGCCACTTCTTATTGTTTTTAGCTGATAGGGGTGGAACCCGGTGTGGTCGTCTACTACAGTAGCCCATCCGTGACAAGGATAGACGAGTTGTGTGTTCTGAGATGCCGTTCTGCACAACACTGTGCAGTTATTTGTCTGTTAGTGGCCTGCTTGTTAGCTTGCATGATACTTGCCATTCTCCATCGGCCTCTCTCATCAACGTTTTCGCCCACAGGACTGCCGCTGACTGGATGATTTTTGTTTGTCGTACCATTCTCAGTAAACCCTAGACACTGTCGTGCGTGAAAAGCCCAAGAGGCCGGAAGTTTCTGAGATACTGGAACTGGCGAGCCTGGCACCGGCGAGCCTGGCACTGACGATCATACCACACTCAAAGTCACTTAGGTCACTAGTTTAGCCCATTCTAACGTTCAATCGAACAGTAACTGAATGATTCGATGCCTGTCAGCCTGCTTTATATACATGTTACTGACGGTCTGTAGGAGCGAACCATTTTTGTGAACAGAGTACCTAATAAACTGGCCACTGAGTGTATGTTCATGTCATTGTCACTCAAAATGAATTTAAATTGAGTTGCAACTAAACCTCCCTTGCGCTGCTCTGCTTTGTAACACCGTTTTGGTGGGTTGGCCTTCATCATCATCATCTGCTCTGTAATCAAAGTATTTCCATAGTTCGCTTCAGGTGCCAGTTTTGTCAACAAGCTGCGGGCATGGAGGTACAGTATGATGTTTTTGTTTGAAGAAGCCATGCGGTCTGCATTTTCTCACTCTCGCTGACTTCTCAAAAGTGGCTCGCACCGTGTCAGCTGCATGCGCAAGTAGCCTGGGTAGCTTACTACTTCCCCCTTGAGAAGACATGTAGCCTGGCTAGCTTACTACTGCCCCAAATTACAAAGTAAATTATTTACTAGACAGACTAACTTTTCTGCTGTCTTAGCCACTGCCTGTCACCAAGGGAGTACCCCAAGGCTTGATCCTAGGCCCCACGCTCTTCTCAATTTACATCAACAACATAGCTCAGGCAGCAGGAAGCTCTCTCATCCATTTATATGCAGATGATAGTCTTATACTCAGCTGGCCCCTCCCCGGACTTTGTGTTAAACGCTCTACAACAGTTTTCTTAGTGTCCAACAAGCTTTCTCTACCCTTAACCTTGTTCTGAACACCTCCAAAATGAAGGTAATGTAGTTTGGTAAGAATAATGCCCCTCTCCCCACAGGTGTGATTACTACCTCTGAGGGTTTAGAGCTTGAGGTAGTCACATCATACAAGTACTTGGGAGTATGGCTAGACGGTACACTGTCCTTCTCTCAGCACATATCAAAGCTGCAGGCTAAAGTTAAATCTAGACTTGGGTTCCTCTATCGTAATCGCTCCTCTTTCAACCCAGCTGCCAAACTAACCCTGATCCAGATGACCATCCTACCCATGCTAGATTACGGAGACTTAATTTATAGATCGGCAGATAAGGGTGTTCTCGAGTGGCTAGATGTTCTTTACCATTCGGCCATCAGATTTGCCACCAATGCTCCTTATAGGATACATCACTGCACTCTATACTCCTCTGTAAACTGGTCATCTCTGTATATCTGTCGCAAGACCCACTGGTTGAAGCTTATTCATAAAACCCTCTTAGGCCTCACTCCCCCCTATCTGAGATATCTACTGCAGCCCTCATCCTCCACATACAACACCCGTTCTGCCAGTCACATTCTGTTAAAGGTCCCCAAAGCACACACATCCCTGGGTCGCTCGTCTTTTCAGTTCGCTGCAGCTAGCGACTGGAACGAGCTGCAACAAACACTCAAACTGGACAGTTTTATCTCAATCTCTTCATTCAAAGACTCAATCATGGACACTTACTGACAGTTGTGGCTGCTTTGCGTGATATATTGTCATCTCTACCTTCTTGCCCTTTGCTGTTGTCTGTGCCCAATAATGTTTGTACCATGTTTTGTGCTGCTACCATGTTGTGTTGCTACCATGTTTTTGTCATGTTGTGTTGCTACCATGTTGTGCTGCTACCATGTTTTTGTCATGTTGTGTTGCTACCATGCTATGTTATTGTAATTGGTCTCTCTTTATGTAGTGTTGTCTCTTGTCGTGATATGTGTTTTGTCCTATATTTTTATATATTTTTATTTAATTTATTTAATTTTTAATCCCAGCCCTCATCCCTGCAGGAGGTCTTTTGCCTTATGGTAGGCCGTCATTGTAAATAAGCATTTGTTCTTAACTGACTTGCCTAGTTAAATAAAGGTAAAAAAATAAGACTCAGTCCTCTCAATCTGTATAATACGTGACACACATTTGACAGAAGTAGTGAAACTTCTCTTTACTCTGCTGTACTCTAGTTTTATTTACTGAACTATACTTTTATTTACTGTACTGAACTATACTTTTATTTACTGTACTGAACTATACTTTTATTTACTGTACTGAACTATACTTTTATTTACTGTACTGAACTATACTTTTATTTACTGAACTATACTTTTATTTACTGAACTATACTTGTATTTACTGTACTGAACTATACTTTTATTTACTGTACTATACTTTTATTTACTGAACTATACTTTTATTTACTGTACTGAACTATACTTTTATTTACTGAACTATACTTTTATTTACTGAACTATACTTTTATTTACTGAACTATACTTTTATTTACTGAACTATACTTTTTTCTGCTGTGCTTTATTGTACTGTGCTGTGCAAACTTTTGTGACTACTATAATTTCTCGTTGTAGCCAATTCATTTTCTGAAATTACGTTTCCGATGTGGTAACGATATATTTTTGTGTCACTTAATGATTCATAAACCAAATTTATATCAGTAAAACACTATCTAATTGATAGGTCTACCTTTTCACTTATGTGAACTTTCATTATCCTCCCTAATGAAATTTGAAAATATGTTAAAGATATGTGGGGTTTTGGTAACTGAATTTCAAGGCAATGTTTCTTAAACTTACAGACGGCAGAAAAATGTATCCAAAACTAAATGTTGTGTTGATATTAGTTGGCAGGGGTCTTAACGTCAACTTTATTGTGTTTTGATGTATTTCTAATAACTTTTAAGACTTTCTGGTAGATGTTTTAAGACTAATTTTCCATCTGTTGGACCAGAAACCACAGATTTAGCATATTCCACATTATTTGGTTGGAAAATGGTTGAGAAATGTATCTATGCCTTGATTTCCCTCAAAATAAAGACTCTTAGCTTTCATTTAACACCCAGTTAGTTTATTTTCTTTCTCTTTCTCTCTGCCTCTCTCTCTGCTTCGCTCTCTCTGCCTCTCTCTCTCTCTCTGCCTCGCTCTCTGCCTCGCTCTCTCTCTCTCTGCCTCGCTCTCTCTGCCTCTCTCGCTCTCTCTGCCTCTCTCGCTCTCTCTGCCTCTCTCGCTCTCTCTGCCTCTCTCGCTCTCTCTGCCTCTCTCGCTCTCTCTGCCTCTCTCGCTCTCTCTGCCTCGCTCTCTCTCTCTCTGCCTCGCTCTCTCTGCCTCTCTCGCTCTCTCTGCCTCGCTCTCACTGCCTCGCTCTCTCTGCCTCACTCTCTATGTCTCTCTCTGCCTCACTCTCTATGTCTCTCTCTGCCTCACTCTCTATGTCTCTCTCTGCCTCACTCTCTCTCTCTGTCTCTCTGTCTCTCTCACTCTCCTCTGTTCCACTCTGATGAGAGGAGAGGAGTTGGGAAATACCCTGCAAAACAGATACATTTTAATTTAATAAGAGTGATGTAAGAGTCCTTTAGAGGGCCTCATGTGTCCTACCAAAAAAAAGGGTTTATTCAAATGAAAACTCATTACAAGTGGTGATGTCATCCCTGGCTGTTAGAGTGTACTGCAGAACGAAGCTGCATACGTCACAGTGTGTGAGGTAGTGGTGGCCGTGCATAGCCAGAGTTTTAACCACACCCAAAAGTAATGTTTCCATGACATTCCCCAGCTCTTATCTAGCCTAAAATAATTGTCCCAGGACAGCAGGAAGTCTAGGCTGCTACAGATTAGTATTAGATCTGGGCCAGTGGAATAAATTGTTGGTATCTCAGATTGTTCTGGCAATTCTCACACAGAAACTTCATTGGGAGGAAGGATGTTTTAAATGCTTTTTACATTTGTATCACAAACCATTTTGGATATTTTTTTTTTAGACAGTGTGGGCATTATCGGGGGCGGCAGGTAGCCTAGCGGTTAGACTGTTGGGCCAGTAACCGAAAGGTCGCTGGTTCGAATACCAGAGCCGACATTGTGAAAAATGTGTCCTTGAGCAAGGCACTTAACTCTAATGTGCTCCAGGGGCTGAACCTGTAGGGAGGCCGTCATTGTAAATAAGAATTTGGTCTTAACTGACTTGTCTAGTTAAATAAAAGAGGATGTGATGTAGTATGAGGGAGAAGAACATTTGAACATTTGTTTAAAGAGTAAATTGAGTAGAACTAGATATAGTATAAAGAACAACGGGGCTGGCACCCTGTTGCTGACCCACACTCCAGTACAGCAGGTGGCGGTAACGCAGCATAACGTTGGATGCCGACCGCCGATAAACCCCACCAAAGAAGAAGAACATTTTGGCATGACGTCATCAGAGTGCGCAGTTGAACACTGTATGCTGGAAACACTCGGTTTGTTATTGTAACTTAAACATAACCAATCTTAGTAAAACATAAGTAACAAACTTGTTTTTGCATGGATTCCGTGACGCGGTTAGCTTTTTACTGTCCTGGAATCCCTCTTAACTGACAAGTTAAAGTTTTGAAAGAGCCGCTAGGCTGCTAACGTTAGCCATGAAGCTAACGAAGTTAGTGGAAGGAGCGCAGCAAGAGGAGCATGGGTATCAACGATGGTCGCATGTCACAAGCAACCTTCCGTCCCTGCTCTGGATGTCTTCTCCATCTGTGGGAGGCTTGAGCCACGAGCTATGGGCTCACTTATCCTGCCTCTCGCCCGTCCTTAAAGGGTTCTCCGAATCCTGTGAAGCGTGGAAGGATTTCCTCGTCCTTCTCACCAGCCGTGATTTTGTGCAGCTCCATGGTAAGACATGTGACTGTAAATGGTTGCATATTAATTTGAGATATTTTTCTTAGATTTGTATATACTACCGGTCAAAAGTTTTAGAAAACCTACTCATGAAATGGTTGTTGTTGAAATAACATATATGGAATCATGTTGTAACCAAAAAAAGTGTTAAACAAATCTAAATATATTTGAGATTCTTCAAATAGCCACCTTTTGCCTTGATGGCAGCTTTGCACACTCTTGGCGGTCTTTCAACCAGCTTCATGAGGTAGTCACCTGGAATGCATTTCAATTAACAGGTGTTCCTTTTTAAAAGTTTATTTGTGGAGGGGGGTATACAGAAGATAGCCCTAATTGGTAAAATACCAATTCCATATGATGTGAAGAACATTTCAAATAAGCAAAGAGAAACGACAGTCCATCATTACTTTAAGACATGAAGGTCAGTCAATATGGAACATTTCAAGAACTTTGAAAGCTTCTTCAAGTGCAGTCTCAAAAACCATCAAGCGCTATGATGAAACTGGTTCTCATGAGGACCGCCACAGTAATGGAAGACCCAGAATTACCTCTGCTGCAGAGGATAAGTTCATTAGTTACCAGCCTCAGTAACAGACACATCTTAACATCAACTGTTCAGAGGAGACTGCGTGAATCAGGACTTCATGGTAGAATTGCTGCAAAGAAACCACCACTAAAGGACACCAATAAGAAGAGACTTGCTTGGGCCAAGAAACACGAGCAATGGACATTAGACCAATGGAAATCTGTCCTTTGGTTTGCAGTCCAAATTAGAGATTTTTGGTTCCAACCTCTGTGTCTTTGTGAGATGCGGTGTGAGTGAACGGGTGATCTCCGCGTGTGTATTTGGTTGAGGTCAGAGGATGTATTCGCATAACCGGTGTGTATGTTATGTTGGCTATGACATGATGTGGTTTTTGAGTGTCTTATTGCCTATTGGTCCGCATATTTCATTATAGTGATTGTGTTCCCCATACTTTCTATAATATATATATGTTTATAGATATGTGTTGTTTATTTGATGTATTGATGCAGGGCTCACCCCCCTGCTAAAGTAGAGGTTAAATCAAATAAGTAATAGTAAACTTGAGTTCTAATTGATTCAAGTCCTCCATCCCCCAAACATTCAAACGTAGGAATGAAACTGGTTCCTCCAGTCTGACCCCTGCTGCTGTCTCTGGCTCCACACCCAGCCCCGCCACTTCCACCAACATTTAGACCTAAAAGGCAGCCATGAACTCAGCTGAACATGACTGGAAAGTACAGCCCCCTTCATCTTTGTGTGTTAACTTACTTTAAAAAAATTACCATAGCATTTTTGTACTTGAAAATGTATCAATTGACCTATTCGGCCACTTGGGTACATTTGGGCAAACTCGTGAGGGACACCTGGGAGACTTCATACTAAATATTATGTAGCCTCTCATTCTAGAAGGTATCAGTCTGAAACTTTGCACACACAGTCACCCTGTGGACAGCATCTAAATTATCTTCCTATATCAATGTATGACCTGTCTTTTGCATTTCAAAGATGATAAAAAAAAAAAAATTGCATTTTTTTGTTTTTTAAATATAATTTACAAGATCTATTATGTTATTCTCCTACATTAATTTCACATCTCCACAAAACTTCAAAGTGTTTCCTTTCAAATAGTATCGAGAATATGCGTATCCTCGCTTCAGGTCCTGAGCTACAGGCAGTTAGATTTGGGTATGTCATTTTAGGCGGAAATTGAGATGAAGGGCCTATCCAGAAGATTATAAAAAAAATACACCTTACGGCCTGACTGTGAAGCAACACAAACGGGTACATACACACACTATAACATACACACTATGTACACATAGATTTTATGTTGTAGATATGTAGTAGTGGCCTGAGGGCAATTAGTGTGTTGTGAAATTAGTTATGAATGTATTGTAATGTTTTTAGCTAATGGGATCCGTAATAAATACAAATTGCGCATTAATTTATTTAACATAAAAAATATCTCAAAATTAGCCTACCCTTTTTGATTTTGTTTGTTTTAAGGAAACTTGTTTGGAACAATACACTCTACAAGTACATCACATTCCCTGACTGGGTTCTCAGCTAATTCTGACAGTATGATACATTTTGTGAGCACCACCAACACAGTGAATGGGGAAATTGATTCAAAGGGACCCCTGTGTGCTGGTGACTTGATGAATGTGCAATCCTAAAGGAGGGATGTGATTGGGTAGCACTTTACAGTCGTATCCGTATATTTTTGGCACTAATAAGCGGCTAATTTGGAACATGTGGCTGTACAGTAACTTGAGCGCCCCATGACAAGACGTTGTCCCCATCCCTCCAGGTAATTGGGCAGCTTTTGCAAATGTTTTGTTGTTGAATGAGGGAAATGCTGTTAAGATGACTAGATGTGTTTTGAAAGATGAGACGCTGAGGACTATAACAAATACGGCTTTGAGTCCATTTCCAAATCATAAACCTCATGTCAGCGTTTATGATCACTATGTTTTGATGTAGAGTTACAAGATGACATGGCGTCGTACCCTGGCTTGTTCTGAAGAGAATGAGCCCATGTTTGTTTATTGTGAAGAACATTCGCTGTGGAACCCTGAATGCACTCAGGACTCCTTTCTTTGCGCACCGAAATGACATTATGTTTCCCTGTGAAAGCCTGACACTGTAAGATCCTATTTTATAGCTTAGCTAGTATGTTGGCAAAAGAGCAAGCTTTCAAATCATGCCCACCTGACCTAGTTTGCGATTTATAATGGACAGTTTTTGGATTGCGTACGTAACAGTAATTGTCTGATGGCGAGGATGCGGCGCTGTGTTCAAAACAACTACACGTCTGCTTGCTCTAGTTCCTCCACGGCACAGCCTGGAGAGCCCAGAGATGTTCAAGTCCGGTCTCTGGCTGCGCCACTCATGGACATTCAGAGACTTCTCCCAAAGCCACTCCTGTGTTGTCTTGGCTGTGTGCTTAGGGTCGTCGTCCTGTTGGAGGTGAACCTTCTCTCCAGTCTGAGGACCTGAGCACTCTGCAGCAGGTTGTCATCGAGAATCTCTCTGTACTTTGCTCCGTTCATCTTTCCCTCGATCCTGACTAGTCTCCCAGTCCCTGCCGCTGAAAAACATCCACACAGCAGTTTCATCAGACCAGAGAATGTGTTTTACAACTAATAAAACGTGTCTTGGTCTGAACCAACAAACTATCCCAGTAAATATGACTGTGACCCTGTCTTTCTCTGTTCAACTCAGCTCACCTGCAGTAAGTTTTGGGTTGGACAGTGTATACCATGTGTATCCTGTACATACAACTAATTACTGTGGTTACACCCTCTTCTATCAACACTAACAGCCCTGGGGGGTTAACTGGGGGGGGGGGGGGGGTTAACCCAGGGGGTTAACTGGGGGCAATAGGCTCTTCCATCATCAAACGCTCCGGAATGAAATTCTTTGAATCAGCTGAGAAAAGCATTTACGTACAATATGCTACTTATCATTTTATCTTCATAATGTCTCGCCCAACTAGCTAAATGTATTTTTATCGCTTTTATATATTATTTTGTAATTCCACCCTGTTAACATAATTAGCCTGATAACGCATGAGTGGAGAAGGAGAGTCTCATTTCATACAAACTCAATGTAGTCCACTTACCCACTCCTCGCCACCTCTCCTCCAGGACATTTTTCAAAAGCAGGCCAGAGAGGAGAGAGAGGACACAGGAGTTGAACAAATCCAATTGATAAAAGGCCCTTGTAATGTAACATTGTCCATGTAGTATGTACTGTAACCTGTCTGTTTGGCCTTCCTCTCAGGGTGAAGACTTTACCACACCAGAGGAGTTTATCTCAGAGCCAGACCAGAGGAGTTGAGCTCTGTGCGCTGAGTTCAACAAGATCACTTCCTGATGATGACAGTAAACATGGGTGAGTAGCATGAGAACAACATGTCCTTACAATGCACTACCTCAGCCTGTTTCCCATGTTGCACCATGTAGCAGCACGTAAGCAGCCTTGTGCTGGCAACATGTAGTTTACTTTGGACTCTTAAATGCTTACCTTAGTTATGTACATAGGTCCATAGTCTACCCAGTAGCATAGCACCTTAGTTATGTACATGCAGTGCATTCGGAAAGTGTTCAGACCCCTTCACCTAAAACTCAAATACAAGTGTGCCAAGCTTGTATTGTCGTACCCAGTAGCACCTTAGTTACAGTTGAAGTTGGAAGTTTACGTACACCTTAGCCAAATACATTTAAACTCAGTTTTCACAATTTCTGACATTTAATCCTAGTAAAAATTCCCTGTCTTAGGTCAGTGATCTAAGTGTGTGATCTAAGTGTGTGATCTAAGTGTGTGATCTAAGTGTGTGATCTAACGGGGTCCTTCTCTCCTGCTCTACAGATGACTGTCTCCAAAATGGACCAGGGCAGCATAGGAACTCACAAGGTAGGAATCGCTTTCCTTGACTAGACAGAACTTTGACTATGTTTCCATAACTCTCCACAACTTTCCATAAACTTAGTCTTCTGTAACATCAATGTGACTGGTCACTTCAGTGAAGCATGGAGGTGGAAACATCATTCTTTGGGGATGCAGTTCTGCAAAGGGGACAGGACGACTGCACCGAATTGAGGGGAGGATGGATGGGGCCATGTATCGCGAGATCTTGGCCAACAACCTCCTTCCCTCAGTAAGAGCATTGAAGATGGGTCGTGGCTGGGTCTTCCAGCATGACAACGACCCAAAACACACAGCCAGGGCAACTAAGGAGTGGCTCTGTAAGAAGCATCTCAAGGTCCTGGAGTGGCCTAGCCACTCTCCAGACCTGAACCCAATAGAAAATCTTTGGAGGGAGCTGAAAGTCCGTATTGCCCAGCGACAGCCCCGAAACCTGAAGGATCTGGAGGTGGTCTGTATGGAGGAGTGGACCAAAATCCCTGCTGCAGTGTGTGCAAACCTGGTCAAGAACTACAGGAAACGTATGATCTCTGTAATTGTAAACAAAGGTTTCTGTACCAAATATTAAGTTCTTCTTTTCTGATGTATCAAATACTTATGTCATGCAATAAAATGCTAATTAATTACTTAAAAATCATACAATGTGATTTTCTGAATTTTTGTTTTAGATTCCGCCACTCACAGTTGAAGAGTACCTATGATAAAAATTACAGACTTCTACATGCTTTGTAAGTGGGAAAACCTGCAAAAATCGGCAGTGTATCAAATACTTGTTCTCCCCACTGTATGTAATACTAGTGGATATACCCTTATGTAATACTAGTGGATATGTAATACTAGTGGATATGTAATACTAGTGGATATACCCTTATGTAATACTAGTGAATATACCCTTATGTAATACTAGTGGATATACCCTTATGTAATACTAGTGGATATACACTTATGTAATACTAGTGGATATACCCTTATGTAATACTAGTGGATATACCCTTATGTAATACTAGTGGATATACCCTTATGTAATACTAGTGGATATACCCTTATGTTATACTAGTGGATATACCCATATGTAATACTAGTGGATATACCCATATGTAATACTAGTGGATATACACTTATGTAATACTAGTGCATATGTAATACTAGTGGATATACCCTTATGAAATACTAGTGGATATACCCTTATGTTATACTAGTGGATATGTAATACTAGTGGATATACCCTTATGTAATACTAGTGGATATACCCTTATGTAATACTAGTGGATATACCCTTATGTAATACTAGTGGATATACCCTTATGTAATACTAGTGGATATACCCATATGTAATACTAGTGGATATACCCATATGTAATACTAGTGGATATACACTTATGTAATACTAGTGCATATGTAATACTAGTGGATATACCCTTATGTAATACTAGTGGATATACCCTTATGTAATACTAGTGGATATACCCATATGTAATACTAGTGGATATACCCATATGTAATACTAGTGGATATACACTTATGTAATACTAGTGCATATGTAATACTAGTGGATATACCCTTATGAAATACTAGTGGATATACCCTTATGTTATACTAGTGGATATGTAATACTAGTGGATATGTAATACTAGTGGATATGTAATACTAGTGGATATACCCTTAGTTAATACTAGTGGATATGTAATACTAGTGGATATGTAATACTAGTGGATATGTAATACTAGTGGATATACCCTTAGTTAATACTAGTGGATATGTAATACTAGTGGATATGTAATACTAGTGGATATACCCTTTTTGTAATACTAGTGTATATACACTTATGTAATACTAGTGGATATACCCTTATGTAATACTAGTGGATATACCCTTAGTTAATACTAGTGGATATGTAATACTAGTGGATATGTAATACTAGTGGATATACCCTTTTGTAATACTAGTGGATATGTAATACTAGTGGATATGTAATACTAGTGGATATACCCTTTTGTAATACTAGTGGATATACCCTTTTGTAATACTAGTGGATATACCCTTATGTAATACTAGTGGATATACCCTTATGTAATACTAGTGGATATACCCTTATGTAATACTAGTGGATATACCCTTATGTAATACTAGTGGATATGTAATACTAGTGGATATGTAATACTAGTGGATATGTAATACTAGTTGATATACCCTTTTGTAATACTAGTGGATATACCCTTTTGTAATACTAGTGGATATACCCTTAGTTAATACTAGTGGATATACCCTTATGTAATACTAGTGTATATACACTTATGTAATACTAGTGGATATACCCTTATGTAATACTAGTGGATATACCCTTAGTTAATACTAGTGGATATGTAATACTAGTGGATATGTAATACTAGTGGATATGTAATACTAGTGGATATGTAATACTAGTGGATATGTAATACTAGTGGATATACCCTTAGTTAATACTAGTGGATATGTAATACTAGTGGATATGTAATACTAGTGGATATACCCTTTTGTAATACTAGTGTATATACACTTTTGTAATACTAGTGTATATACACTTTTGTAATACTAGTGTATATACACTTTTGTAATACTAGTGTATATACACTTATGTAATACTAGTGGATATACCCTTATGTAATACTAGTGGATATGTAATACTAGTGGATATGTAATACTAGTGGATATACCCTTTTGTAATACTAGTGGATATGTAATACTAGTGGATATGTAATACTAGTGGATATGTAATACTAGTGGATATGTAATACTAGTGGATATACCCTTTTGTAATACTAGTGGATATACCCTTTTGTAATACTAGTGGATATACCCTTTTGTAATACTAGTGGATATACCCTTATGTAATACTAGTGGATATGTAATACTAGTGGATATGTAATACTAGTGGATATGTAATACTAGTGGATATGTAGTACTAGTGGATATACCCTTTTGTAGTACTAGTGGATATACCCTTATGTAATACTAGTGGATATACCCTTATGTAATACTAGTGGATATACCCTTAGTTAATACTAGTGGATATGTAATACTAGTGGATATGTAATACTAGTGGATATGTAATACTAGTGGATATGTAATACTAGTGGATATACCCTTAGTTAATACTAGTGGATATGTAATACTAGTGGATATGTAATACTAGTGGATATACCCTTTTGTAATACTAGTGGATATACCCTTTTGTAATACTAGTGGATATACCCTTATGTAATACTAGTGGATATACCCTTAGTTAATACTAGTGGATATGTAATACTAGTGGATATGTAATACTAGTGGATATACCCTTTTGTAATACTAGTGGATATACCCTTTTGTAATACTAGTGGATATACCCTTATGTAATACTAGTGGATATACCCTTATGTAATACTAGTGGATAAGTAATACTAGTGGATAAGTAATACTAGTGGATATGTAATACTAGTGGATATGTAATACTAGTGGATATACCCTTTTGTAGTACTAGTGGATATACCCTTATGTAATACTAGTGGATATACCCTTATGTAATACTAGTGGATATACCCTTATGTAATACTAGTGGATATACACTTATGTAATACTAGTGGATATACCCTTATGTAATACTAGTGGATATACCCTTATGTAATACTAGTGGATATACCCTTATGTAATACTAGTGGATATACCCTTATGTAATACTAGTGGATATACCCTTATGTAATACTAGTGGATATACCCTTATGTAATACTAGTGGATATACACTTATGTAATACTAGTGGATATACCCTTATGTAATACTAGTGGATATACCCTTATGTAATACTAGTGGATATACCCTTATGTAATACTAGTGGATATACCCTTATGTAATACTAGTGGATATACCCTTATGTAATACTAGTGGATATACCCTTATGTAATACTAGTGGATATACCCTTAGTTAATACTAGTGGATATGTAATACTAGTGGATATGTAATACTAGTGGATATACCCTTATGTAATACTAGTGGATATACCCTTAGTTAATACTAGTGGATAAGTAATACTAGTGGATAAGTAATACTAGTGGATATGTAATACTAGTGGATATGTAATACTAGTGGATATACCCTTTTGTAGTACTAGTGGATATACCCTTATGTAATACTAGTGGATATACCCTTATGTAATACTAGTGGATATACCCTTATGTAATACTAGTGGATATACACTTATGTAATACTAGTGGATATACCCTTATGTAATACTAGTGGATATACCCTTATGTAATACTAGTGGATATACCCTTATGTAATACTAGTGGATATACCCTTATGTAATACTAGTGGATATACCCTTATGTAATACTAGTGGATATACCCTTATGTAATACTAGTGGATATACACTTATGTAATACTAGTGGATATACCCTTATGTAATACTAGTGGATATACCCTTATGTAATACTAGTGGATATACCCTTATGTAATACTAGTGGATATACCCTTATGTAATACTAGTGGATATACCCTTATGTAATACTAGTGGATATACCCTTATGTAATACTAGTGGATATACCCTTAGTTAATACTAGTGGATATGTAATACTAGTGGATATGTAATACTAGTGGATATACCCTTATGTAATACTAGTGGATATACCCTTAGTTAATACTAGTGGATATGTAATACTAGTGGATATGTAATACTAGTGGATATGTAATACTAGTGGATATGTAATACTAGTGGATATACCCTTTTGTAATACTAGTGGATATGTAATACTAGTGGATATGTAATACTAGTGGATATGTAATACTAGTGGATATACCCATTTGTAATACTAGTGGATATACCCTTTTGTAATACTAGTGGATATGTAATACTAGTGGATATGTAATACTAGTGGATATACCCTTTTGTAATACTAGTGGATATACCCTTATGTAATAATAGTGGATATACCCTTATGTAATACTAGTGTATATACACTTATGTAATACTAGTGGATATACCCTTATGTTATACTAGTGGATATGTAATACTAGTGGATATACCCTTATGTAATACTAGTGGATATACCCTTATGTAATACTAGTGGATATACCCTTATGTTATACTAGTGCATATGTAATACTAGTGGATATACCCTTATGTAATACTAGTGGATATACCCTTATGTAATACTAGTGGATATGTAATACTAGTGGATATACCCTTATGTAATACTAGTGGATATACCCTTATGTAATACTAGTGGATATGTAATACTAGTGGATATACCCTTATGTAATACTAGTGGATATACCCTTATATACCCTAGATATACCCTAGATAGATAGATAGGTACTTTATTGATCCCCCGGGGGATATGTAATACTAGTGGATATGTAATACTAGTGTATATACCCTTATGTAATACTAGTGTATATACCCTTATGTAATACTAGTGTATATACCCTTATGTAATACTAGTGTATATACCCTTATGTAATACTAGTGTTTATACCCTTATGTAATACTAGTGGATATACCCTTATGTAATACTAGTGGATATACCCTTATGTAATACTAGTGGATATACCCTTATGTAATACTAGTGGATATACCCTTATGTAATACTAGTGGATATACCCTTATGTAATACTAGTGGATATACACTTATGTAATACTAGTGGATATACCCTTATGTTATACTAGTGGATATGTAATACTAGTGGATATACCCTTATGTAATACTAGTGGATATACCCTTATGTAATACTAGTGGATATACCCTTATGTTATACTAGTGCATATGTAATACTAGTGGATATACCCTTATGTAATACTAGTGGATATACCCTTATGTAATACTAGTGGATATGTAATACTAGTGGATATGTAATACTAGTGGATATGTAATACTAGTGGATATACCCTTATGTAATACTAGTGGATATGTAATACTAGTGGATATGTAATACTAGTGGATATACCCTTAGTTAATACTAGGGATGTTGTGTTTCCATTGCTAGGGCTGACAGTGAGGACTTCTGAAGAGCAGAATCAACAACTTCTGCATAATGAAGACAGGTAGTTTGTGAGAATATGTTAAAGTTCACAGTTAAACTTTGTTATGTAAATGTCAGCTGAAAAGTGCCAGTGGCCTGGCTTTGTCCCCTAGTGAGAGCAGGTCCCCCTGGGTAATGGCCCAGTGAGACACATCCTGCGTCTGAGCCTTTTGGATAATACACTGGGGTAAATCCTGGATGGAAATGCACCATTAGAACATTAAACACTTGTGTTGCACAACTATCCTTGCATCACACTGAATGACATCAACACAGCTATTAGCCTGTGTGTCAAGGAGTGTGTGCTGTTATTGGGGCTAGATGTCTTAGTGGTGATGTGTCTTTCTCTCAGCACCACATCAGGAAATCCCCTCAATGTCTTCATTCTCTCTCTTTCTCTCTTTCTCTCTTTTCTCTCTTCTCTTTCTCTCTTTCCCTCTCTCTCTCTTCTCTCTCTCTCTTCTCTCTCTCTCTCTTCTCCCTCTCTCTCTTCTCCCTCTCTCTCTCTTCTCCCTCCCTCTCTCTCTTCTCCCTCCCTCCCTCCCTCCCTCCCTCCCTCCCGGCTTTCTCCTGATCCTCTGTCACAGCTCTGCCAGACTAGAATCTCAGTGTAAGACACAAACCCTTTTAGCAGTCTCATCCTACAGTCGTGGCCAAAAGTTTTGATAATGACACAAGTATTGGTCTCCACAAAGTTCGCTGCCTCAGTGTTGATGATGGAAATTTGCATATACTCCAGAATGTCATGAAGAGGGATCAGATGAATTGCAATTAATTGCAAAGTCCCTCTTTGCCATGAAAATGAACTTAATCCCCCCCAAAAATGTCCACTGCATTTCAGCCCTGCCACAAAAGGACCAGCTGCCATCATGTCAGTGATTGTCTCGTTAACACAGGTGAGAGTGTTGACGAGGACAAGGCTGGAGATCACTCTGCCATGCTGATTGAGTCAGAATAACAGACTGGAAGCTTTAAAAGGAGGGTGGTGTTTGAAATCATTGTTCTTCCTCTGTCAACCATGGTTACCTGCAAGGAAACACCTGCCATCATCATTGCTTTGCACAAAAAGGACTTCACAGGCAAGGATATTGCTGCTGGTAAGATTGCACCTAAATCAACCATTTCGGATCATCAAGAACTTCAAGGAGAGAGGTTCAATTGTTGTGAAGAAGGCGTCAGGGCGCCCAAGAAGTCTCCTAAAGTCGGGATCGGGGCACCACCAGTGCAGAGCTTGCTCAGGAATGGCAGCAGGCAGGTGCGAGTGCATCTGCACGCACAGTGAGGCGAAGACTTTTGGAGCATGGCCTGTTGTCAAGACCATTCATGTGTGGGGTTGCTTCTCAGCCAAGGGAGTGGGCTCACTCACAATTTTGCTTAAGAACACAGGCATGAATAAAGAATGGTACCAACACATCCTCCGAGAGCAACTTCTCCCAACCATCCAAGAACAGTTTGGTGATGACCAATGCCTTTTCCAGCATGATGGAGCACCTTGCCATAAGGCAAAGGTGATAACTAAGTGGCTCGGGGAACAAAACATCAACATTTTGGGTCCGTTGCCAGGAAACTCACCAGACCTTAATCCCATTGAGAACTTGTGGTCGATCCTCAAGAGGCGGGTGGACAAACAAAAACCCACAACTTCTGACAAACTCCAAGCATTGATTATGCAAGAATGTCCTGCCATCAGTCAGGATGTGGCCCAGAAGTTAATTGACAGCATGCCAGGGCAGATTGCAGAGGTCTTGAAAAAGAAGGGTCAACACTGCAAATATTAGGATCTAAGAACACTGAAGCGGCAAACTTTGTGGAGACCAATACTTGTGTCATTCTCAAAACGTTTGGCCATGACTGTACAGTCCGTCTCAGCTCCAGTCTCATCCCTTCAATCAGTCTCATCCCTCAGTCAGTCTCAGATCCAGTCTCATCCCTCAGCCAGTCTCATCCCTCAGCCAGTCTCATCCCTCAGCCAGTCTCATACCTCAGTCAGTTTTCTTTTAATGCCTTTATCAGTCAGAGCCTCCTGGCAGTTTATCAGTCAGAGCCTCCTGGCAGTTTCAGTCAGAGCCTCCTGGCAATTTATCAGTCAGAGCCTCCTGGCAGTTTATCTATCAGAGCTTCCTGTCCTGTCAGTTTATTGGTCAGAGCTTCCTGTCCTGTCAGTTTATTGGTCAGAGCTTCCTGTCCTGTCAGTTTATTGGTCAGAGCTTCCTGTCCTGTCAGTTTATTGGTCAGAGCCTCCTTTCCTGTCAGTGAAAGGGCAGCACTTTTGAGAAAGGCTAGAACAACCAATGGCTTTATGCTGGATTTCCTAGTATAACTATACCTTGTCTGTGCACACCCTGCCTCTGATTTTCTGATGTGTGTAGGGCTGATTCATGATTCATTCATCTCAGACCGAGAAATACTCAGCTGGCCTCATCAGCGCCACAGGTAATTTCCACAAAGCTGTGAACGTGCTGAGACACAAGGCAAGGGCCATCTAAGCCATCAAAAGGAACATAAAATTTGACATACCAATTAGGATCTGGCTAAAAACACTTGAATCAGTTATAGAACCCATTGCCCTAGTACAGGATGTAGTACAGGATGTATGACAGGATGTAGTACAGGATGTAGTACAGGATGTAGTACAGGATGTAGTACAGGATGTAGTACAGGATGTAGTACAGGATGTAGTACAGTATGTATGACGGTGTATGACAGTATTTATGACAGTATTTATGAATATGTAGTACAGGATGTATGACAGTATGTAGTACAGGATGTATAACAGGATGTATGATAGGATGTAGTACAGTATTTATGACAGTATGTAGTACAGTATGTATGACAGTATTTATTACAGTATGTATAACAGGATGTATGATAGGATGTAGTACAGTATTTATGACAGGATGTAGTACAGTATTTATGACAGGATGTAGTACAGTATTTATGACAGTGTATGACAGTATGTAGTACAGTATGTAGTACAGTATGTAGTACAGTGTGTAGTACAGTGTGTAGTACAGTGTGTATGACAGTATTTATTACAGTATTTATGACAGTATATCACAGTATGTATGACACTATTTTTTGCAGTACAGTATGTAATGCAGTACAGTATGTAATGCAGTATGCAGTACAGTATGTAATACAGTATGCAGTACAGTATGTATTGCAGTATGCAGTACAGTATGCAGTACAGTATGTATTGCAGTATGCAGTACAGTATGTATTGCAGTATGCAGTACAGTATGTATTGCAGTATGCAGTACAGTATGTATGCAGTACAGTATGTATTGCAGTATGCAGTACAGTATGTATGCAGTACAGTATGTATTGCAGTATGCAGTACAGTATGTATGCAGTACAGTATGTATTGCAGTATGTATGACAATATGTTGTACATTCATTGTGACTGTGTTTTACTGTAACATCTTTAACATCTTTCTCTCTGTATTATTACATCTCCATATCTCTATAACATCTCCATAACATCTCTAAAACATCTGTCCCTCTGTATTACTACATATTGTTAACATCTCTATAACATCTGTCGCTCTGTATTACTACATCTATATAACATATCTAACATCTCTAACATTTGTCCCTCTGTATTACTAGATCTCTAACGTCTCTGTAACATCTCTATAACATCTGTCTTTCTGTATTACTATATTTCTAACATCTCTATAATATCTATTTGTATTACTACAATATCTCTAACATCTGTATAACATCTGTTGCGCTGTATTACTTAATCTCTAAACAACTCTCTCTTTGTTCCTCCAGATGACGAGAATGCTCTGAACTCCATCATGAAAGACTTGGCCGCTCTTGGTCGCTGCAGCAGGGACAGCAGCCACAAGCCCAAGCTATACAAACAGGTACTTTACCACCTAGTTCTAACCCTACTACCCTGGCCTAGCTCTAACCCTACTACCCTGGCCTAGCTCTAATCTTACTACCCTGGCCTAGCTCTAATCTTACTACCCTGGCCTAGCTCTAACCTTACTACCCTGGCCTAGATCTAACCCTACTACCCTGGCCTAGCTCTAACCTTACTACCCTGGCCTAGCTCTAACCCTACTACCCTGGCCTAGCTCTAACCCTACTACCCTGGCCTAGCTCTAACCCTACTACCCTGGCCTAGCTCTAACCCTACTACCCTGGCCTAGCTCTAACCCTACTACCCTGGCCTAGCTCTAACCCTACTACTCTAGCCTGGCTGACTGGCTGACTGACTGACTTACTGGCTAACTGACTGACTGACTGGCTAATTGACTGGCTAATTGACTGACTGGCTAATTGACTGACTGGCTGGCTGACTGGCTGGCTGACTGGCTCACTGACTGACTGGCTCACTGACTGGCTAACTGGCTGACTGAAACTGACTGATTGGCTCATTGACTGGCTGGCTGGCTCACTGACTGACTGGCTGGCTGGCTCACTGACTGACTGGCTGGCTGGCTCACTGACTGACTGGCTGGCTGGCTCACTGACTGACTGGCTGGCTGGCTCACTGACTGACTGGCTGGCTGGCTCACTGACTGACTGGCTGGCTGGCTCATTGACTGACTGACTGACTGGCTAACAACGGAGGGAGTTTGTAGTTGTACCAGTATTATTTATTTATACATGGGTGTGTTGGATGATTAATCAGTTCAGTTCCCAACTGTTACATCACAATCCCAGAACAAATACTGCAGTATAGTACAGTATGTCAACAGCCTAGCAACGCTGTGTTGGGTATGCCCTACAACATACACTGTACAGCCTCAACAAAATACTCTACAACCCAGGCCTATTTAATAGTGGAAATATACTATATTTATTCAATTACAGACTAATCAAGTTGTTTTCTGTCTGCAACTACAGATTACATTTCAAACTGCCACTAGCCATTTGGAGGACAGGTTTCTCTCTCTCTCTCTGACTCTCTGTCTCTCTCTGACTCTCTGTCTCTCTCTGACTCTCTCAGCCTCTCTCTCTCTCTCACCCTCTCTGTCTCGCTCTCTGAGTGTTTATGTAACATGGTAAATAGAGATGCTTCAGGAACACGATTGGCTAATTATCATTCTGCAGACAGAGTAGTTAGAATGTGTAAGTAGAAGAACACTTAATTTATAGTCCACTAATAACTGTGAACAATAGGTCAGTAACAATATCATAGTGAATAATGTCCATATGTTTCAATATCTCATTACTCTCTTTTTATGTCTCTGTCCAGGGATAAACAACCCAGATACCACCATGAAGCAGCATTGTTTCACTTCATCTTTCCATCCTTCTAATCCTCTCTGTTGGCTTTGTTCTTTCAACAGGATTTAAGAGTCAAGCTGGAACATGAGAAAGAGAAACGGTGAGTTGGCCTGTTCCAGTATAGACTAACTCCACAGGCCACTTATAGACTAACTCCACAGGCCACTTATAGACTAACTCCACAGGCCACTTATAGACTAACTGCCTGGTAATCAGCACTATATTGTCCCTCATCACTCTGGCATCAATGCAAATTTAATCGAAAATCGAATCAAACACTTCACTTGTTTGTAACTTAAAAGCTGGGACTGAGGGACTGAAAAACAGATTCTATCTCAAGGCCATCAGACCGCTAAACAGCCATCACTAACACATCAGAGACTGCTGCCTATAGACATAGATTAGAAATCACAGGCCACTTTAAGAAATGGAACACTAGTAATTTTAATAATGTTTACGTATCTTGCATTACTCATCTCATATGTATAAACTGTATACTATACTATGCCACTGTATCTTAGTCCAATGCCGCTCTGACATATCTGTATATATTCTTAATCCATTCCTTCCTTGGTTTATGTGTATTTGGGTATATGTTGTGTAATTGTTATATATTACTTGTTAGATATTACTGTACTGTCGGAGCTAGAAGCATAAGCATTTCACTACACCCGCAATAACATCTGCTAACCACATGTATGTGACCAATAAAATTTTATTTGAATTATATTTGAAATATCTTCACTTCAACAATAGAATAGATGAGTTCACCAGTATTATTATGAGGAACCAGGATCATACACAGGGAAGAGTTCACCAGTATTATTATGAGGAACCAGGATCATACACAGAGAAGAGTTCACCAGTATTATTATGAGGAACCAGGATCATACACAGAGAAGAGTTCACCAGTATTATTATGAGGAACCAGGATCATACACAGAGAAGAGTTCACCAGTATTATTATGAGGAACCAGGATCATACACAAAGAGTTCACCAGTATTATTATGAGGAACCAGGATCATACACAAAGAGTACACCAGTATTATTATGAGGAACCAGGATCATACACAGAGAAGAGCTCACCAGTATTATTATGACTGGTGAACTAATATAATATAACAATATTATAACATAACAATATAATATAACACTATAATATTATAACATAACAATATAATATAACATAATAATATTATAAAATAACAATATAATAGGAACCAGGATCATACACAGAGAAGAGCTCAACAGTATTAGTATGAGGAACCAGATTAACTGTTTCCTCCAACATGTTTATGCGGCTGGGTTCCGGGTTAAGCGGGCAGGTGTTAAGAAGCGTGTTTTGGCGGGTCATGTTTCGGAGGATGCATGACTCTACCTTAACCTCCCGAGCCCGTTGGGGAGTTGCAGCGATGAGACAAGATTTGAAATTGGGGGGAAAATAAAATAAACAGAGAAGCAGGAGCAGCACCAGGCAAACACTGACTCTCAGCTGGAATAGTCTGTTACTGTCCAGTCACACCAGCAGAGATGACTGGCTGACTAGAGCTTGGATGACCTCTAACCCCTTATATCTAACCTCTGACCCCTCTGTTCCTCAGCATCATCCCATTCCAGCGACCCCTGAAGATCACGGAACTGCTCCAGAAGGTTACGGAGGCCTTCGGACAACAGATGGACCTCTTCTACACAGACAAGGAGGTAGAGACAATATAGAATAACATTACATAACAATATAATATTATAACATAACAATATAATAACATAACAATATAACAATATAATAACATAACAATATAATATTATAACATAACAATAAAATATTATAACATAACAGTATAATATAACATAACAATATAATATTATAACATAACAATATAATATTATAACATAACAATAAAATATTATAACATAACAATATAATATTATAACATAACAATATAATATTATAACATAACAGTATAATATAACATAACAATATAATATTATAACATAACAATATATTATTATAACATAACAATATAATATTATAACATAACAATAAAATATTATAACATAACAGTATAATATAACATAACAATATAATATTATAACATAACAGTATAATATTATAACATAACAGTATAATATAACATAACAATATAATATAATATAACATAACAATATAATATTATAACATAACAGTATAATATAACATAACAATATAATATTATAACATAACAATATAATAACATAACAATATAATATTACAATATAACAATATAATAACATAACAATATAACAATATAATAACATAACAATATAATATTATAACATAGCAATAAAATATTATAACATAACAGTATAATATAACATAACAATATAATATTATAACAATATAATATAACATAACAATATATTATAATATAACATAACAATATAATATTATAACATAACAATATAATAACATAACAATATAACAATATAATAACATAACAATAAAATATTATAACATAACAATATAATATAACAATATAATATTATAACGTAACAATATAATAACATATTAATATTATAACATAACAATACAACATAACAATATAATATAACATAACAATATAATATAACAATATAATATAACATAACAATATAATATAACAATATAATATAACAATACAATATAACATAACAATATAACAATACAATATAACAATATAATATAACAATATAACATAACAATATAACATAACAATATAACAATATAACAATATAACATAGCAATATTATAACAATATAATATAACAATATAACATAACAATATTATAACAATATAATATAACAATATAACATAACAATATAACAATATAACATAACAATATAATAAAACAATATAATATAATATAACAATATAATATTACAATATAATATAACAATATATTATAACATAACATAACAATATAATATTATAACATAACAATATAATATTATAACAATATAATATTAACATTATAATATAACAATATAATATAACATAACAATATAATATTATAATATAACATAACAATATAATATAACATAACAATATAATATTATAATATAACGTAACAATATAACATAATGATATCACACCACATAACATAATATAATAACTGTAAATATCTTGTCTCTGACTTAATAACTATAAGTATATTGTCTCAGACCTAATAACTATATTGTCTCAGACTTAAAAACTAAGTATCCTTTCTCAGACGTAATAACTGTAAGTATCTTGTCTCAGACGTAATAACTGTAAGTATCTTGTCTCAGACGTAATAACTGTAAGTGTCTTGTCTCAGACGTAATAACTGTAAGTATCTTGTCTCAGACGTGATAACTGTAAGTGGCTCTGGATAAGACCTAATAACTGTAAGTGGCTCTGGACAAGACTAAAATGCCATGTGAATGTCTCCCTGCAGCTGCTGGTTCCTCTAAAGAGCCAGGAGGATGTGGACAGAGCGGTGCTCAACGTAGGCTCTACCAGCCTGCTCATACTACTGCTGAAAACTCCCAGCAACAACCACGTTAGTCCACACATTCATACACGCATCTTGTCAGCCTTCTAATATCAATTTAATCAGCGGCAGTTTAGAAGGTATTGTCAGAGCTCATAGTATACATGCAACAAATACTACGTCCCCACAGTCATTATCTGTCCCTTTAGAAAAAGCCCTTCTCTCCAGGACAACAATGTTATGACATATGGATATTATTTAGTTATGAGTCATTAGGACTCAGTGTCAGAAATGCTCTAATGCGTATTAATGTGATTGGCTGAATAGAGAGAAGCTCATTACACTATACTGAATTAGCGCTACAAGGTTTTAGATAACAAGTAAGCTACATGAAATAAGACATCTAATGTCATGTGTTGTGACATGCATACAGATCAACTAACTAACTGGCTGTGCCGCTAAGGCGCGTCTCAAACTCATTCAACAGAAGGCAGAGTGTCTGCAGGTTAGGTTTTCGCTCCTCCCTTGTACTTGACTGATGAATTAAGGTCATTAATTAGTAAGGAACTCCCTCACCTGGTTGTCTAGGTCTTAACTGAAAGGAAAACCCAAAAACCCACTGACAATCGGCCCTCCGTGGAATGAGTTTGACACCCGTGCACTAAGGTGTTAGTCTTTTTCTTGAATAATGATCTGGCCTTAATGGCCATGTACTCTATATAATGGGGTTCCGGGCTTTCTATGCTTCTACATCTGCATTGCTTGCTGTTTGGGGTTTTAGGCTGGGTTTCTGTATAGCACTTTGTGACATCTTCTGATGTAAAAAGGGCTTTTATAAATAATGATTGATTATACTGGGTGATGAAATCTTAGAGGTGCTGTTTGACACAATGATGTCATTTCACAATGATGTAATAACTTCTTCACTTCCTATCCCATCCACTTTCTGTGTGTCTAGTTATTACAGGTGGGCAGTAGGGACAAACAGAGCGAGATGAGGTCGTCCCGTTCTCTTGGAGACCTGAAGGGTTCTCTTCTCAAGGGCTCAGAGAGGGTTCGCAAACACTCCACAGGTCAGTACACACACTTTTTGCTCTGCCCTGCAGTTTCGGCGCCAATCAAACCGTCATTACAGCTCTATCAAAAAGTAATTACACTCAATTTCTATCACTTTACTCACAGACCCAGAGAGACAGACCCAGAGAGACAGACCCAGAGAGACAGACCCAGAGAGACAGACCCAGAGAGACAGACGCAGAGAGACAGACGCAGAGAGACAGACGCAGAGAGACAGACGCAGAGAGACAGACGCAGAGAGACAGACGCAGAGAGACAGACGCAGAGAGACAGACGCAGAGAGACAGACGCAGAGAGACAGACGCAGAGAGACAGACGCAGAGAGAGAGAACCAGCATATTGTATTCACACTGAGCAGAGCTGAGAGGGGGTGTAAGTCACAGTAATGGAGGTCTCCTGGTTTCCCTCACTTCCTCTTTCTCTCTTGCTGTATTTTTCATCCTGCTCTCATCCTCTTCCTGACATTCTACCCTTCCCCTCTCTCTCGCTCACTCCCCCCCCCCCCCCCCCCCCAGGTTCCCTCCATACAGGTCGTAGGTCCCCCCCTCCAGGCTCGGTCCCAGAGGAACAACAGCAGATCGCCAGACAGGGCTCCTTCACTTCTATTCACACTGAGGGAGAGTTTATACCTGAGGGCCTGGACCAGAAGGTAAGAGATAACATAGTACTCTCTGTCACTGAGGGAGAGTTTATACCTGAGGGCCTGGACCAGAGGGTAAGAGATAACATAGTACTCTCTGTCACTGAGGGAGAGTTTATATCTGAGGGCCTGGACCAGAAGGTAAGAGATAACATAGTACTCTCTGTCACTGTCACTGAGGGAGAGTTTATACCTGAGGGCCTGGATCAGAAGGTAAGAGATAACATAGTACTCTCTGTCACTGAGGGAGAGTTTATACCTGAGGACCTGGACCAGAAGGTAAGAGATAACATAGTACTCTCTGTCACTGTCACTGAGGGAGAGTTTATACCTGAGGGCCTGGACCAGAAGGTAAGATAACATAGTTGTCTCTGTCACCAAGGGTGAGTTTATACCTGAGGGCCTGGACCACTCTCTCCCTCTCTCCGACCTTCTCCTGTCTTCTCACACTACATGACCAACAATATGTGGACACCTGCTCATCCCCCTATTTCGTGCCCTATGTGCTGCTATAACAGCCTCCCCACTCCTGGGAAGGCTTTCCACTAGATGTTGGAACATTGCTGCGGGGACTTGCCTCCATTCAGCCACAAGAGCATTACTGATGTTGGGCGATTAGGCCTGGCTCGCAGTCGGCATTCCAATGCATTGCAAAGGTGTTCGATGGGGTTGAGGTCAGGGCTCTGTGCAGGCCAGTCAAGTTCTTCCACACAGATCTCGACAAACCATTTCTGTATGGACCTCGCTTTGTGCATGTGGGCATTATTATGCTGAAACAGGAAAGGGCCTTCCCCAAACTGTTGCCACAAAGTTGGAAGCACAGAATTGTTTAGAATGTCATTGTATGCTGTAGCGTTAAGATTTCTGGAACTTAGGGTTCTAGCCCAAACCATGAAAAACAGCCCCAGACCATTATTCCTCCTCCACCAACCTTTCAGTTGGCACTATGCATTCGGGCAGGTAATGGCATCCACCAAACCCAGATTTATTATATGGACTGCCAGATGGTGAAGCGTGATTCATCACTCCAGAGAACGCGTTTCCACTGCTCCAGAGTCCAATGGTGGTGAGCTTACAGCACTCCAGCCAACGCTTGGCATTGCGCTCCTGACAAACAGTTGTTTTGCTGACGTTGCTTCCAGAGGCAGTTTGGAACTCTGTAGTAAGCGTTGCGTCTGAGGACAGACATTTTTTTTACACACTGCTTCAGCACTCGGTTGTCCAGTTCTGTGAGCTTGTGTGGCCTACCACTTTGTGGCTGAGCCGTTGTTGCTCCTAGACGTTTCCACTTCACAATAACAGCTAGTCACTGAGCTCTTCAGTAAGGCCATTCTACAGCCAATGTTTGTCTATTGAGATTGCATGGCTGTGTGCTTGATTTTATACACCTGTCAGCAACGGGTGTGGCTGAAATAGCCAAATCCACATACTTTTGGACACGCCCTGTAGTGTATCTCTCACTCTCTCTCTGTTACTGACCTTTTCTCATCCACGTGTCTGTTCCCTCATACAGCTGTGTCTCAGTCAAGTCAAACTGGTAAGGATAATAATGGGATTATGTCTTTCTGTTGTGTTCTTCAGTTGCTGGAGCCCTTTGGGAGACCAGACAACACTCTGTCCAGCAGCTGTCAATCAATAGACCAATTGGACAGGTGAGACACTGTTACTGCTGTGATATGAAACATATACAGTGCATTCAGAAAGTATTCAGACCCTTTTACTTTTTCCACATTTTGTTACATTACAGCCTTATTCTAAAATGTAATAAATAAATAGAAAATTCCCTCAATCTACACACAATACCCCATAATGACCCAATACCCCATAATGACCCAATACCCCATAATGACCCAATACCCCATAATGACCCAATACCCCATAATGACAAAGTGACATGTTTGGTGGTGGTCCAGTTGTAGTATTCTAGTGTTAGGCGTTCTGTGGTCCAGTTGTAGTATTCTAGTGTTAGGCGTTCTGTGGTCCAGTTGTAGTATTCTAGTGTTAGGTGTTCTGTGGTCCAGTTGTAGTATTCTAGTGTTAGGCGTTCTGTGGTCCAGTTGTAGTATTCTAGTGTTAGGCGTTCTGTGGTCCAGTTGTAGTATTCTAGTGTTAGGTGTTCTGTGGTCCAGTTGTAGTATTCTAGTGTTAGGTGTTCTGTGGTCCAGTTGTAGTATTCTAGTGTTAGGTGTTCTGTGGTCCAGTTGTAGTATTCTAGTGTTAGGTGTTCTGTGGTCCAGTTGTAGTATTCTAGTGTTAGGCGTTCTGTGGTCCAGTTGTAGTATTCTAGTGTTAGGTGTTCTGTGGTCCAGGGCTGTGTTAGTTTACAGGCCAGACAGGTACAGGAGCTGGGCTCAGCTAGAGGACAGGTAATTACTTCACTCTAAAATAACTCATCTTTCTATCTCAGCCCTCCTTTCTCCCAAAACAAGCAAGACAAAAACTACCTGAACCTCATCTATGAAGGATACAAAGGTATGCATTCCTTCCTGCCTGTTCAATGTGGAAAGTGATGTTTTTAAACTTTAATAATTGGTGTTTTATGTTGTAAATATCTCGGAAAAAAACGTGTGCTGCTATTTTTCTTTCTCTCCTCTACCTCCCCGTCTCTCCTCTACCTCCCCGTCTCACCTCTACTTCCCCCTGTCTCACCTCTACCTCCCCCTGTCTCACCTCTACCTCCCCCTGTCTCACCTCTACCTCCCCCTGTCTCACCTCTACCTCCCCCTGTCTCACCTCTACCTCCCCCTGTCTCACCTCTACCTCCCCCTGTCTCTCCTCTACCTCCCCCTGTCTCTCCTCTACCTCCCCCTGTCTCTCCTCTACCTCCCCCTGTCTCACCTCTACCTGACTGGCTGACTGACTGACTTTCTGTATTGTATAGACAACCCTGACTGACTGACTCTCTGTATTGTAGTGACAACTGGCTGACTCTCTGTTTTGTAGTGACAACCCTGACTGACTGACTGACTCCCTGTATTGTAGTGACAACCCTGACTGACTGACTGACTCCCTGTATTGTAGTGACAACCCTGACTGACTGACTGACTGGCTCTCTGTATTGTATTGTATTGTATTGACTGACTATGTGTGTCTCTGCTCCCCCTGCAGGGCGACACAGTAAAGGAGGGACTTTCCCCAGACAATTCCACTTGTCCAATGGCAGTAAAGACTATGGCGACGGTAAGAGGGTTTTCTGCTGAACAATGCTGCACTATCACCCTACTGATAACACTGATATGTTTCTGTGACTCCACCAGCCACACAACCACTCCCATCGGGAACAGAAAGTGCATCTGGGGTTGGGTTCACTTCAATCTTAACAGATTCACAATGACTTGTACTTGTACTACTGTCAATAACGTCTAATGACTTGTACTACTGTCAATAACTTCTACTGACTTGTACTAGTACTACTGTCAATAACTTCTACTGACTTGTACTAGTACTACTGTCAATAACTTCTACTGACTTGTACTAGTACTACTGTCAATAACTTCTACTGACTTGTACTAGTACTACTGTCAATAACTTCTACTGACTTGTACTAGTACTTCTGTCAATAACTTCTAATGACTTGTACTAGTACTACTGTCAATAACTTCTACTGACTTGTACTAGTACTTCTGTCAATAACGTCTACTGACTTGTACTAGTACTACTGTCAATAACTTCTACTGACTTGTACTAGTACTACTGTCAATAACTTCTACTGACTTGTACTAGTACTTCTGTCAATAACTTCTACTGACTTGTACTAGTACTACTGTCAATAACTTCTAATGACTTGTACTAGTACTACTGTCAATAACTTCTACTGACTTGTACTACTGTCAATAACTTCTACTGACTTGTACTACTGTCAATAACTTCTACTGACTTGTACTACTGTCAATAACTTCTACTGACTTGTACTACTGTCAATAACTTCTACTGACTTGTACTACTGTCAATAACTTCTACTGACTTGTACTAGTACTACTGTCAATAACTTCTACTGACTTGTACTAGTACTACTGTCAATAACTTCTACTGACTTGTACTAGTACTTCTGTCAATAACTTCTACTGACTTGTACTAGTACTACTGTCAATAACTTCTACTGACTTGTACTAGTACTTCTGTCAATAACTTCTACTGACTTGTACTAGTACTTCTGTCAATAACTTCTACTGACTTGTACTAGTACTACTGTCAATAACTTCTAATGACTTGTACTAGTACTACTGTCAATAACTTCTACTGACTTGTACTAGTACTACTGTCAATAACTTCTACTGACTTGTACTAGTACTACTGTCAATAACTTCTACTGACTTGTACTAGTACTTCTGTCAATAACTTCTACTGACTTGTACTAGTACTTCTGTCAATAACTTCTACTGACTTGTACTAGTACTACTGTCAATAACTTCTACTGACTTGTACTAGTACTACTGTCAATAACTTCTACTGACTTGTACTAGTACTACTGTCAATAACTTCTACTGACTTGTACTAGTACTACTGTCAATAACTTCTACTGACTTGTACTAGTACTACTGTCAATAACTTCTACTGACTTGTACTAGTACTACTGTCAATAACTTCTACTGACTTGTACTAGTACTACTGTCAATAACTTCTACTGACTTGTACTAGTACTTCTGTCAATAACTTCTACTGACTTGTACTAGTACTTCTGTCAATAACTTCTACTGACTTGTACTAGTACTACTGTCAATAACTTCTACTGACTTGTACTAGTACTACTGTCAATAACTGTCCAATCAGTTATAGAACCAATTGCTCTATATGTCAGTGAAGTATGGGGTCCGCTCTCTAATAATGAATTTACCAAATGGGACAAACATCCAATCGAAAAACTGCATGCAGAGTTTTGCAAGACTTTTTTGCAAGTGCAAATAAAAGTCCAAATAAGGCATGTGGAGCAGAATTGGGCCAATACCCCCTCTCTATTCCAATATAAAAAAGAGCCATCAAGCAAAAACTCAAACAGGAAGCAGCAGTGACGCACTCAATACGGAAGTGCTCTGATATAGCAGATGCTAAACAACATGACTGTTTCGCTAGCATAGACTGGACTGTTTCGCTAGCATACTATACATTTCACTGTTAGTCCACACCTGTTTACGAAGCATGTGACCAATAATATTTTATTTTAAATGTAAATACTTTATTCAAACAGTTTATGAGCACAGTACATTGAGTTTGTGCATAAAATTAACATGTATGCTCTTTTCGTGCGGGTGCATGTCCAGGTCGGAGGACGTTCCCTCGGAGCTTCATGCCTCAGGAGAACCTGTTCCAACTGGTTCCGTCCAGTCGGACGCGGAGCTACAATGGAGACAATACGCTGCAGTACAGCGACCTCAGAACACTGGGCCGAGCCACGGAGAAGAGCTGCCCCCACAGAGAAGCAGCCAAATGTGAGTAAAGACCTCCGCTGAAGACCAGCTTTAATAAAGACTACTGCTATGTGTCATTCTTTCTAGATTACAGGAATGGGACCATCTACTGTTGCACACTAAACTTTCTATGGGAGAACAGAAGACTGACTGGAAAGGAATAGGCAAATAATAGATCATTCTAGCAGAACATCTGAGTCTACTGCCCCCTACTGCTGGGAAGCTTGGTTGCTGTGTCATCAGGACAAGGCTTATTTAAAAAAAAACATATATTTATTTTTGGGGGTTAGATCAGCTTTAATATTGCAGATAAATTGTGGGTTCTATCAAGGTAATTGTCTGCATCATTTCAGGACCAGGGTTACCGGCAGTATAAGGTTGTTCCCTCGCTGGTCTCCTCCCTCCGTTCCGACCACAAAGTCTGACACTCAGCCAGCCTCTGTCACGTCCTCACTAATCCCATCCAGCCGAGTCAGGAGGCTGCTCTATGCTGGCGTCGGCCCGGATATTAAGTTAGAATGAGACCAGCCTAGCTCCCACATGAACAAATACTATAGTGCTGTAGTACTTTTTGCAGACACGATTAACCGAAATGTCGGTTATTTTTTCAGTTCTTAAACTAATTGACCATCTCTGTTCAATTACTTGAATACCATTTCTTTAGAGAGAAATCATGTCAAGGACGATGGGCTGAACAGAGTTGTAGTTTTCATTATGCAAATCTTCAACGTAGTTCAGCACAGAGACGTGGTAATTAACTACAATAGCTAGGTTATCGTCCATCCTGTGAATATTAAAAAAATCTGCATAAAAACAATATGCGCATTTTCCATCAAACACTGTTGCAGATTAAACAGCATGCATGATGATGTAATGTACATAAAAATACCTTTTGAGGTTAAATTGATTGTTTTCTCACAAAAACATCGATCATCATGTCACCAAAATAAGACCTTCGATATTTATTGAAAGGAGCATCAAGCTCACCCTGTGAAGTTATTTAATCTGTAGCCTAATAAACAACGGCATGCTTTCCAAACTAATCGTAGTGGGAGGAGCCACACATCTCGACATTTGGAAAGTTCACCGAAGACTTTTGTTTCCATCAGGCCAGTTAAGACATTTCTATCCGACATTATAGACCGTCATTCATTGAGACAGTTCTTTCGTACAGAGATGGATATATTTTAACGCCTGCTACTATATTAGACACAGACCGTACAAGGTGCCGCATGAGAGAGGAATGTACACAACAACGAGAGAGAGAGAGAGTTTGTGTAAGTCTGCCTTATCTAATTTAAATGGGTAAAGTGATTATCAGACCGCTCTGCAGCATAGGCAGCCTAGCTAAATAGGATGCCTAAAGACAGTACCGAGAGGGGAGAACAGAGCGTTGTCTGACCACCTGCTACTGCCTGAGCAGAGATGAGATCACTAAGGAGTGGAAAAATAGTTTCCAATAGATATTTTTCTATCGATGTCTAACCAATGTGGGCCGAACAGAAAATTACATATTTTTGGCAATTGCATGTTCACTATTATGGGCTTTGAAATTTCCATTAAAAGCTTATTATTTCATAATGCATTTAATGTTTAAAAAACGAATCTTAACAAATGGAAAACTGTGATAATTCTTTCATAATCTTACAGAAACTGAACCACCCTCAAAAAGCACTAATCGTGCAGCGCTAGAATTGACTGTAGTTTTTTGCAGACATGAATGTAGTATATTGTAACACCTGCCGACTAGGATAAAACTACAACTACCAGACTATGCCAGTTAGTTTAATGATGGGAACACCTCAACCAGAACACAAGACACCATCAGTAGGCACGACACCAATGAGGGGAACACCCTCAACTATACAAACACACAGGACTTTCCGAGTACAAAGCTCTAACTTGTAGTGTGTTGTAGTGTGTTGTAGCGTGTTGTGTGTTTTAATGTGTTGTAGTGTTTTAATGTGTTGTGTGTTTTAATGTGCTGTAGTGTGTTTTAATGTGTTGTTGCGTGTTGCAGTTTGTTTAAATGTGTTGTAATGTCTTGTAGCGTTTTTTAATGTGTTGTAGTGGTGTGGTGTTGCGTAGCGGGTAGTGTTGTGTAGCGTGTGGTGTTGTGTAGCGGTGTTGTGTAGCATGTGGTGTTGTGTATTCTCCTAATTTGTAACGTGTTTTGTGTTCTGTCTCGTAGCACCGCGGGCGCCGGTAAACTGGCGTCAGGGGAAGCTGCTGGGGCGCGGTGCATTTGGGCAGGTGTACCTCTGTTACGATGCCGACACCGGACGGGAGCTGGCCGCCAAACAGGTGCCCTTTGACCCCGACTGTCAGGAGACCAGCAAGGTGAGTGGGAGGGTTCAGATGTACCTGTTACACCACAGAGACACCTGAGAACATATTTACCTGACAGATAATCAATCATATAGTACATTAAAACAATGTATTCAATTCCTCTCCTCCTCTCCATCTGTCCCCCCCTCTCCCTTTCTCTAGGAGGTGAATGCTCTGGAGTGTGAGGTCCAGTTGTTGAAGAACCTGCATCATGAGCGGATCGTTCAGTACTACGGCTCTACGAGGGACCTGGAGCAGAGGAAACTCACCATCTTCGTCGAGTTCATGCCTGGGGTGGGTAGGAGGCAAGGATGGTGTGTGTTTGTGTGTTGTCCGTCAAGTGTGAAGCCTTTATTATTATGTGGTGCGTAATCATAGCATCTAATCATAAATAATCATTGGCCGTCATTGGTAATCATCATAATCATAGCATCTAATCATAGGCAACCATTGTTCGTCATTGGTAATTGTATAATCTAATCATAGGTAATCATTGGTGATCATCGGTAATCATAGCATCTAATCATATGGAATCATTGATTGCCATTGGCAATAATGGGTAATCATAGCATTTAATCATAGATAATCATGTCATCATTGGTAATCATATCATCTTATCATATGTAATCATTGGCTATCTTACTAATCATCGGTAATCATAGCATCAAATCATAGATAATCATTGGTCATTATTGGTAATCATATCATCTAATCATAAATAATCATTGGTCATTATTGGTAATCATAGCATCAAATCATAGATAATCATTGGTCATTATTGGTAATCATATCATCTAATCATAGATAATCATTGGTCATTATTGGTAATCATAGCATCAAATCATAGATAATCATTGGTCATTATTGGTAATCATATCATCTAATCATAGATAATCATTGGTCATTATTGGTAATCATAGCATCAAATCATAGATAATCATTGGTCATTATTGGTAATCATATCATCTAATCATAGATAATCATAGGTCATTGTTGGTAATCATATCATCTAATCATAGATAATCATTGGTCATTATTGGTAATCATATCATCTAATCATAGATAATCATTGGTCATTATTGGTAATCATCATCTAATCATAGATAATCATTGGTCATTGTTGGTAATCATTAGCTCCCTCTGTCTGACCTCTGTCTCTTTCAATTAAATTCAATCCAATTCAATTGTATTTATTGACGTAACAATGTACATATTGCCAAAGCTTACTTTGGAGATAATTAATAATAATAATAATCAATATTGTCAACAGTAACAACAATAACCAAGGTTTAAAATAATCATACATTGAACAATAACAATAAGCAGGTTGAGTGGTCTGTCAGACACTGTCCCTCATCTAATAACAGACAGCAATGTAGTGGTCTGTCAGACACTGTCCCTCATCTAATAACAGACAGCAATGTAGTGGTCTGTCAGACACTGTCCCTCATCTAATAACAGACAGCAATGTATTGGTCTGTCAGACACTGTCCCTCATCTAATAACAGACAGCAATGTAGTGGTCTGCCAGACACTGTCCCTCATCTAATAACAGACAGCAATGTAGTGGTCTGCCAGACACTGTCCCTCATCTAATAACAGACAGCAATGTAGTGGTCTGTCAGACACTGTCCCTCATCTAATAACAGACAGCAATGTAGTGGTCTGTCAGACACTGTCCCTCATCTAATAACAGACAGCAATGTAGTGGTCTGTCAGACACTGTCCCTCATCTAATAACAGACAGCAATGTAGTGGTCTGTCAGACACTGTCCCTCATCTAATAACAGACAGCAATGTAGTGGTCTGTCAGACACTGTCCCTCATCTAATAACAGACAGCAATGTAGTGGTCTGTCAGACACTGTCCCTCATCTAATAACAGACAGCAATGTAGTGGTCTGTCAGACACTGTCCCTCATCTAATAACAGACAGCAATGTAGTGGTCTGTCAGACACTGTCCCTCATCTAATAACAGACAGCAATGTATTGGTCTGTCAGACACTGTCCCTCATCTAATAACAGGCAGGTTAGTGAACTGGTTAGTGAACTCAGCCCCAGGACCAGCTGGATGAGGGGACTGTGTTCTTCAGTGTGTTAGTGAACTCAGCCCCAGGACCAGCTGGATGAGGGGACTCTGTTCTTTGCTCAGCTCTTGGTATTGCAGGGCTTGGTAATGATACGAGAGGAGCGCTCTCTCTCTCTCTCTCTGTCTGACTTGTCTCTCTCGCTCTGGCTCTCTCGCTCTCTCTATCTCTCTCTCTGTCTGACCTCTCGCTGTCTCTGTCTGACCTCGATCTCTCTCTTTCTATGTCTGATCTCTCTCTCTGACATCTTGCTGCTGTGATTGCACACTGTAGTATTTCACCCAGTAGATATGGGAGTTGTTTCAAATTGTGTTTGTTTTCTAATTCTTTGTGGATCTGTGTAATCTGAGGGAAATATGGTCATATCTCTAATATGGTCATACATTTGGCAGGAAGTTAGGAAGTGCAGCTCAGTTTCCACCTCATTTTGTGGGAATTGTGCACATAGCCTGTCTTCTCTTGAGAGCCAGGTCTGTCTACGGCGGCCTTTCTCAATAGCAAGGCTATGCTCACTGAGTCTGTACATAGTCTAAGCTTTCCTTAAGTTTGGGTCAGTCACAGTGGTCAGGTATTCTACCACTGTGTACTCTCTGTTTAGGGCCAAATAGCATTCTAGTTTGCTCTGTTTTTTAATTAATTCTTTCCAATGTGTCAAGTAATTAACTTTTTAGTTTCCTCATGATGTGGTTGGGTCTAATTGTGTTGCTGTCCTGGGGTTCTGTGGGGTCTGGTTGTGTTTGTGAACAGAGTCCCAGGACCAGCTTGCTTAGGGGACTCTTCTCCAGGTTCATCTCTCTGTAGGCGATGGCTTTGTTATGGAAGGTTTGGGAATCGCTTCCTTTTAGGTGGTTGTAGAATATGTACGGCTCTTTTCTGGATTTTGATAATTAGAGGGTATCGACCTAATTCTGCTCTGCATGTATTATTTGGTGTTTTTCGTTGTACACAGGATATTTTTGTGAATTCTTGGTTGGTGAGCGGACCCCCCCCCCCTCACAACCATAAAGGGCAATGGGTTCTATAACTGATTCAAGTATTTTTAGCCAGATCCTAATTGATATGTCGAATTTTATCTTCCTTTTGATGGCATAGAAGGCCCTTCTTGCCTTGTCTCTCAGATGGTTCACAGCTTTGTGGAAGTTACCTGTGGCGCTGATGTTTAGGCCAAGGTATGTATCGTTTTTTGTGTGCTCTAGGGCAACAGTGTCTAGATGGAATTTGTATTTGTGGTCCTGGCAGCTGGACCTTTTTTGGAACACTATTATTTTTGTCTTACTGAGATTTACTGTCAGGGCCCAGGTCTGGCAGAATCTGTGCAGAAGATCTAGGTGCTGCTGTAGGCCCTCCTTGGTTGGGGACAGAAGCACCAGATCATCAGCAAACAGTAGACATTTGACTTCAGATTCTAGTAGGGTGAGGCCGGGTGCTGCAGACTGTTCTAGTGCCCTCGCCAATTCATTGATATATATGTTAAAGAGGGTGGGGCTTAAGCTGCATCCTTGTCTCACCCCACGGCCCTGTGGAAAGAAATGTGTGTGTTTTTTGGCAATTTTAACCACACAGTTGTTGATTGTGTACATGGATTTTATAATGTTTTATGTTTTCCCCAACCCCACTTTCCATAAATTTGTATAGCAGACCCTCGTGCCAAATTGAGTAACAAGCATTTTTGTATTCAACAAAGCATGAGAAGACTTTGCCTTTGTTTTGGTTTGTTTGTTTGTCAGTTAGCGTGTGCAGGATGAATACGTGGTCTGTCGTACGGTAATTTGGTAAAAAGCCAATTTTACATTTGCTCAGTACATTGTTTTCACTGAGGATATGAACTAGTCTGCTGTTAATGATAATGCAGAGGATTTTCCCAAGGTTGCTGTTGACACATATCCCACGGATGTTATTGGGGTCAAATTTGTCTCCACTTGTTTGGATTGGGGTGATCAGTCCTGGGTTCCAAATATTGGGGAAGATGCCAGAGCTAGGGATGATGTTAGAGTTTAAGTATAGCTAATTGGAATTTGTGGTCTGTATATTTTATAATACCATCAACACCACAGGCCTTTTTGTTGGAGGGTTTGTTTTTTGTCCTGTAGTTCATTCAATGCAATTGGATAATCCAGTGGGTTCTGGTAGACTTTAATAGTTTATTCTAAGATTTGCATTTGGTAATGTATATTTATTTGCTCTTTGTTATACCCATACATCTCCGTCAGTTAAGAACAAATTCTTATTTACAATGACGGCCTACAGTGAAGGCCTCTTCCTGTTGTTGTTTGTTTAGTGTTTTCCAATTTTCCCAGAAGTGGTTAGTCTGTCTGACCTCTCTCGCTCTCTCAATTAAATTCAATTTAAGGGCTTTATTGGCATGGGAAACATATGTTAACATTACCAAAGCAAGTGAAATAGATAATAAACAAAAGTGAAATAAACAATACAAATGTACAGTAAACATTACACTCAAAAAGTTCCAAAAGAATAGACATTAGACAAATGTAATATTATGTATATATACAGTGTTGTAGCGATGTGCAAATAGTTAAAGTACAAAAGGGAAAATAAATAAACATAAATATAGGTTGTATTTACAATGGTGTTTGTTCTTCACTGGTTACCCATTTCTTATGGCACATAGTGGTATTTCACCCAGTAGATATGGGAGTTTATCAACATTGGAATTGTTTTCAAATTCTTTGTGGGTCTGTCTGTCTGTCTGACCTGTCTGTCTATCTCAGGGTTCCATTAAGGACCAGTTGAAGGCATACGGGGCGCTGACAGAGAAGGTGACGCGACGCTACACCAGACAGATCCTCCAGGGTGTCTTCTACCTACACAGCAACATGATCGTACACAGAGATATCAAAGGTAACTGACACCAGCCAGTTCTTCTGACAGTATGTATGCAGGTAGCCGAGTGGTTAGAGCGTTGGGCCCGTAACCGAAAGGTTGCTGGATCGATTCCCCGAGCTGACATGTTAATCTGTCGTTCTGCCCCTGAACAAGGCAGTTAACCCACTGTTCTTAGGCTGTCATTGTAAATAAGAATTTGTTCTTAACTGACTTGCCTAGTTAAATAAAGGTTAAATAAAAAAAATCTACTGTATGTAGTTATGTACAGTTGAAGTCAGAAGTTTACGTACACCTAAGCCAAATACATTTAAACTCAGTTTTTCACAATTCCTGACATTTAATCCTAGTAAAAATTCCCTGTCTTAGGTCAGTTAGGATCACCACTTCATTTTAAGAATGTGAAATGTCAGAATAATAGTAGAGAGAATGATTTATTTCAGCTTTTATTTCTTTCATCACATTCCCAGTGGGTCAGAAGTTGATATACACTCAATTAGTATATGGTAGCATTGCCTTTAAATTGTTTAACTTGGGTCAAACGTTTCGGGTAGCCTTCCACAAGCTTCCCACAATAAGTTGGGTGAATTTTGGCCCATTTCTCCTGACAGAACTGGTGTAACTGAGTCAGGTTTGTAGGCCTCCTTGCTCGCACACACTTTTTCAGTTCAGCCCACAAATATTCTATAGGATTGAGGTCAGGGCTTTGTGATGGTGACAGATGAACGTGGTACCTTCAGGCGTTTGGAAATTGCTCCCAAGGATGAACCAGACTTGTGGAGGTCTACAATTTTTTTTCTTTAGTTTTTCCTATGATGTCGAGCAAAGAGGCACTGAGTTTGAAGGTAGGCCTTGAAATACATCCACAGGTACACCTCCAATTGACTCAAATGATGTCAATTAGCCTATCAGAAGCTTCTAAAGCCATGACATCATTTTGTGGAATTTTCCAAGCGGTTTAAAGGCACAGTCAACTTAGTGTATGTAAACTTCTGACCCACTGGAATTGTGAATTATAAGTGAAATAATCTGTCTGTAAACAATTGTTGAAAGAATGACTTGTTTCATGCACAATGTCAAGTAGATGTCCTAGCTGACTTGACAAAACTGTAGTTTGTTAACATGACATCTGTGGAGTGGTTGAAACATTAGTTTTAATGACTTCAACCTAAGTGTATGTAAACTTCTGACATCAACTGTACCTCCTATACCAGCCAGTCACACTGACAGTATGTTACATTATTTTTTATTTCACCTTTATTTAACCAGGTAGGTCAGTTGAGAACAAGTTCTCATTATTATTAATAATAATAATAATAATAATAATAATAATAATAATAATATCTACTGTAGTGTATGTAGTTATGACACACTGTATGTAATGTCATGTCTGCTCACTGCATGCTGATATCCATTTTGACTTATCCGCTTCAGGTCCCATTCACTGACCTTGTTCAATCTTCTACTGAGACTATCATTGCTGAGTTGTTTAAACCACTGCTGTTGAAAAGTGAGAGAGAGACTGAGCAAGAAAGAGAGAGGTCAGACCATTACAGGTCCTCTGTGTGCCACTGTCAACTTCATACAACTATTTGAAGCTACTTTCCCTACTTTGTGTGGAAATGTATGGTCCATGTGTCAGAGACTATAGGTAGTATTTTCCTTCATACTCTCTCTCTCTGCTGTCCTCCAGGTGCCAACATCTTGAGGGACTCCGCTGGCAACATAAAGCTGGGCGACTTTGGGGCCAGTAAACGCATCCAGACCATCTGTATGTCAGGAACAGGCATCAAATCAGTCACCGGCACACCTTACTGGATGAGCCCAGAAGTCATCAACGGAGAGGGATACGGACGCAAAGCTGATGTCTGGTAAAGAAGCTTCCAATTGGCTCATTTATCCCCCCTCCTCTCCCCTGTAACTATTTCCCAGGTCATTGCTATAAATGAGAATGTGTTCTCGGTCAACTTACCTGGTAAAATAAATTATATTTTAAAAATCTATGCTTTTGTTATCAGATTTGTGTTTTTTTGTATCTTGATGAAACCGGTAATAAAATAGTTTCCAGATATTTGTGAGAGCCATGATCTAGTCTGTCTGTCTGTCTGTCTGTCTGTCTGTCTGTCTGTCTGTCTGTCTGTCTGTCTGTCTGTCTGTCTGTCTGTCTGTCAGGAGGGAGACAGCCATGATCTAGTCTGTCTGTCTGTCTGTCTGTCTGTCTGTCAGGAGGGAGACAGCCATGATCTAGTCTGTCTGTGTCAGTCTGTCAGTCTGTCAGGAGGGAGACAGCCATGATCTAGTCTGTATGTCTGTCTGTCTGTCTGTCAGGAGGGAGACAGCCATGATCTAGGGCTGTAGTCTGTCTGTCTGTCAGGAGGGAGACAGCCATGATGTAGGGCTGTAGTCTGTCTGTCTGTCAGGAGGGAGACAGCCATGATGTAGGGCTGAAGTCTGTCTGTCTCGCTCCTGGTCTATTGTCTGTCAGGAGTGTGAACTTGGTCCTTACTGGTATGGTTGTTGTCTCTCCATCAGGTCTGTGGCGTGCACTGTGGTGGAGATGCTTACCCAGAAGCCTCCCTGGGCGGAATACGAAGCCATGGCGGCCATCTTTAAGATCGCTACGCAGCCCACCAAGCCCCTCCTCCCTGAGGGCGTGTCTGACTCCGCCCGGGACTTCACGCGGCAGGTGTTTGTAGAGGAGAAGTGGCGTCCCACGGCTGAGAGCCTCCTCTCACACCCCTTCGTCCAGGGGGGGTTCTGACCCTGACCTTTAACCCCAGGACCACCTTGCCATCCAGGCCTCCACCCCGGACCCCAGGGGCCACAGGACCCCCTAACCCCTCCCAGCCTCCAGGCTTCCAGGGCCCATCACCACTCTACTCCTCCTGCCCCATCGACCTTTGAGCCTCACCAGTCTCTGCCTTGAGAGGGCATGAAGACCCCAGACCTGATCATAACCTGAGCCCCAGACTCTCTCCTCCAGCAGCCAACTGACCCCAGACCTGATCATAACCTGGCTAATGGCAGACTACGCGTGCGTGCACGATCGTGTTCATGTTGATCTTGTACCCCCACCGCAGACGCGATCAGGACACGCAGGTTGAAATAACAAACTCTGAACCAATTATATTAATTTTGGGACAGGTCGAAAAGACATTAAACATTTATGCCAATTTAGCTAGCTAGCTTGCTGTTGCTAGTTAATCTGTCCTGGGATATAAACATTGGGTTGTTATTTCACCTGAAATGCACAAGGTCCTCTACTGACAATTTATCCACAGATAAAACGGTCAACTGAGTTTGTTTCTAGTCATGTCTCCTGCTTCAGGCTTCTTCTTCCTCTTTGGACTTTATGTGGCGGTTGGCAACCAATTTTAAGGTGCGTTACCACCACCAACTGGACTGGAGTGTGGACCACAGTTCATCTTTCAATCACCCACGTGGATATATGCTGCTAAAAACCAATGTGGAGATGGGAGAGGCGGGACTTGCAGCGGGTTGAGTATCACAAATAGAACCAAGTGTTATTTTAGCGCCTGGCAACGCATGAAATACAATCAGCATCCACAACTAGTCTGACACTTCCTTTTACACTGATCACTTTTTATATTCTACCTGCGTTGTGCTCACTAATCACCTTTTATATTCTAACTGTTAGGTTAAGAGCAAATTATAAAAATACATCCCACCTGTCAGTACTGTTGTCTCTGAGTTTTGTAGTACATTCTAGATAAACACCTGCAGTCACCTTAACCATGGAAGTCTATACTGCAGAGTCACCTTAACCATGGAGGTCTATACTGCAGAGTCACCTTAACCATGGAAGTCTATACTGCAGAGTCACCTTAACCATGGAAGTCTATACTTTGACCTGAAATGTAAATGTACTTTTGTCTGAATTTCCAAACCACTTAGAATAACAAGTTATGAAAATAGCATTTTTTGTTTTTACATTCAGAACGTTGCCCTGTTCCTACAACGTAGCACTCCTCCTAATTCAGAAAGAGACCGTTGCACTTTTTATACCATGTATTTAGTAGGTGCCGCATGCAGGATAATAAACGGAATAAAATAAATAAATATACACTACTGTTCAAACGTTTGGGGTGCACAACTGAGCATGTTGTGAGCAAGTACATTAGTGTCTAGTTTGAGAAACAGACGCCTCACAAGTCCTTAACTGGCAGCTTCATTAAATAGTACCTGCAAAACACCAGTCTCAACGTTAAGTGTAGAGGCGACTCCGAGATGCTGGCCTTCTAGGGAGAGATGTAAAGAAAATGCCATATCTTCCTCTGTCCAGTGTCTGTGTTCTTTTGCCCATCTTAATCTTTTATTTTTATTGGCCAGTCTGAGATATGGTTTTTTCTTTGCATCTCTCCCTAGAAGGCCAGCATCTCGGAGTCGTCTCTTCACTGTTGACCTTGAGACTGGTGTTTTGCGGGTACTATTTAATGAAGCTGCCAGTTGAGGACTTGTGATGCGTCTGTTTCTCAAACTAGACACTCTAATGTACTTGTCCTCTTGCTCAGTTGTGAACCGGGGCCTCCCACTCCTCTAACTTTCTAGAACCAGTTGGCGCTGTTCTGTAAAGGGAGTTGTACACAGTTTCAGAAGAAAGTTCTTTGTTTCTAGACATTTTTAGCCTGTAATTAAACCCACAAATGCTGATGCTCCAGATACTCAACTAGTCTAAAGAAGGACAGTTGTATTGCTTCTTTAATCAGCACAACAATTTTCAGCTTTGCAAAAGGGTTTTCTAATGATAAAATTATTAACTTGGATTAGCTAACACAACATGCCATTAGAACACAGAAGTGATGGTTTCTGATAATGGGCCTCTGTACGCCTACATAGATATTGCATTAGAAATATGCCGTTTCCAGCTACAATAGTCATTTACAACATTAACAATGTCTACACTGTATTTCTGATCAATTTGATGTTATTTTAATGGACAAAAAAATTAGCTTTTCTTTCAAAAACAAGGACATTTCCAAGTGACCCCAAACCTTTGAACCTATACAGCGGGTGTTATAAGTATTGAACACGTCACCATTTTTCTCAGTAAATATATTTCCAAAGGAGCTATTGACATGAAAGTTTCACCAAATGTTAGTAACAACCCAAGTAATCCATACATACAAAGAAACCAAAACAAATAAGTTCAGAAATTAAGTTATGTGTAATAATGTGAAATGACACAGGGAAAAAGTATTGAACACATGAAGAAAGGGAGGTTCAAAAAGGCATGGAAAGCCAAGACAACAGCTGAAAACTATCAGTAATTAAAAAGCAATCTATCCCCTTGTCAGTGCAAATTAATATCAGCTGGTTCAGTCCCAACTGATGGCCTACAAAAAGGTCTCATTGCCAAGGTGTCACACAAGACACATCTCATGATGGGTAAAAGCAAAGAGCTGTCTCAAGACATTCGCAACCTAATTGTTGCAAAACATAATGATGGCATTGGTTATAGGCACATTTCTAAGCTTCTGAATGTTCCAGTGAGCACTGTTGGGGCCATAATACGGAAGTGGAAAGACAATCATTTCTCCATAAATTTGCCTCGACCAGGTGCTCCTCGCAAGATTTCTGACAGAGGAGTGAAAAGAATAATCAGAAGAGTTGTCCAAGAGCCAAGGACCACTTATGGAGAGCTTCAAAAAGACCTGCAATTAGCAGGCACTGTTGTCTCAAAGAAAACAGTAAGTAATGCACTCCACCGCCATGGCCTGTATGCACGCTCACCACGCAAGACTCCATTGCTGAAAAAAAAGCATGTTGAAGCTCGTTTAAAGTTTGCTGCACAACATTTGGAAAAGCCAGTGAAATACTGGGAGAATATAGTGTGGTCAGATGAGAGCAAAATGTAACTGTTTGGATGTCATAATACACACCATGTTTGGAGGAGAAATGGCACTGCACATCACCCTAAAAACACCATACCAACAGTGAAGTTTGGAGGTGGGAACATCATGGTGTGGGGCTGCTTTTCAGCAAATGGTACTGGCAAACTTCACATAATTGAAGGAAGGATGAATGGGCAAATTTACGAGGAGCACCTGGTCGAGGCAAATTTATGGTGAAATGATTCTTTCCACTTCCGTGTTATGGCCCCAACAGTGCTCACTGGAACATTCAGAAGCTTAGAAATGTGCCTATAACCAATGCCATCATTATGTTTTCCAACAATTAGGTTGCGAATGTCTTGAGACAGCTCTTTGCTTTTACCAATCATGAGATGTGTCTTGTGTGACATCTTGGAAATGAGACCTTTTTGTAGGCCATCAGTTGGGACTGAACCAGCTGATATTAATTTGCACTGACAGGGAGCTGGATTGCTTTTTAATTACTGATAGTTTTCAGCTGTTGTCTTGGCTTTCCATGCCTTTTTGAACCTCCCTTTCTTCATGTGTTCAATACTTTTTCCCCTGTGTCATTTCACATTATTACACATAACTTAATGTCTGAACTTATTTGTTTTGGTTTCTTTATGTATGGATTACTTGGGTTGTTACCAACATCTGGTGAAACTTTCATGTCAATAGCACCTTTGGAAATATATTTACTGAGAAAAATGGTGACGTGTTCAATACTTATTTCACCTGCTGTTTATATATATATACAGTGAGCACCATAATTCATTGGACAGTGACCATTTGTTTTGTTATTTTGGTTCTGTACTCTGAGTTTGGTTCTGCACTGAGTTTGAAAGGATACAATGACAATGAGGCTGAAGTGCAGACTGTCAGCTTTAACTTGAGGGTATTTTCATACATATCAGATTAACTGTTTAGAAATGACAGCACCTTAAACTTTACCTGTGTTATTGAGAGACAGACCGCACACTGCCAGAGTCTATATGCTGTCTTAAAGAGAGACCGACAGCACAATGCCAGAGTCTAGATTCTGTCTTATTGAGAGACAGACAGCACACTGCCAGAGTCTAGATGCTGTCTCATAGAGAGACAGACAGCACAATGCCAGAGTCTAGATGCTGTCTCATAGAGAGACAGACAGCACAATGCCAGAGTCTAGATGCTGTCTTAAAGAGATAGACATTAGAAAGCTTTGCTGATGCTCTCCTGTTGTAGCCTATATCAGGCGGTGTGAGAAGAAGGCCCGGAAAATCGTCAAAGACTCCAGCCACCCAAGACATAGACTGTTCTCTCTGCTTCCTCACAGCAAGAGGTACTGGAGCATCACATCTGACACCAACAGGCTCCTGAACAGCTTCTATCCCCAAGACATACGACTGATAAATAGCTAACAGAATGGCTACAGGGACCCAGTTTACCTTGTATCTTTATTGACCTTTTATTTCAGTATTTTACACTCTCTATACACACTCACAGCGCCCTACACACTCACACACAAACACTCACTCCATCATTTGGTCACTCACACATAATATGCACAATCATTTATACTGGCTCTACACACCTACTCTGTTTATCTTATATCCTGATGCCTGGTAACCTTAACCCTATACATAACCAAAAGTATGTGGACACCTGCTTGTTGAACATCTCATTCCAAAATCATGGACATTAATATGGAGTTGGTCCCCCCCCTTGCTGCTATAACAGCCTCCACTCTTCTGGGAAGGCTTTCCACTAGATGTTGGAACATTGCTGCAGGGACTTGCTTCCATTCAGCCACAAGAGCATTAGTGAGGTCGGGCACTGATGTTGGTGATTAGGCCTGGCTGGCAGTCTGCGTTCCATTTCTGAATGGACCTCGCTTTGTGCAGGGAGTCATAGTCATGATGAAACAGGAAAGGGCCTTCCCCAAACTGTTGCCACAAAGTTGGAAGCACAGAATCATCTAGAATATTATTATATGCTGTATTAAGTTTTCCCTTCATTGGAAGTGGCCTAGCCCATTATTCCTCCACCTCCAAACTTTACAGTCAGCACTATGCATTGGGGCAGGTAGAGTTCTCCTGGCTTCCACCAAACTCAGATTTGTCCATCGGACTGCCAGATGGTGAAGCGTGATTCATCACTCCAGAGAACTAGTTTCCACTGCTCCACTAGTGGCAAGCTATACACCACTCCAGCCAACGCTTGGTATTGTACATGGTGATCTTAGGCTTGTGTGCGGCTGCTCGGCCATGAAAACCCATTTCATGAAGCTCCCGACTAACAGTTGTTGTGCTGACGTTGCTTCCAGAGGCAGTTAGGAACTCTGTAGTGAGTTTTGCAACCGAGGACAGACAATTTTTTTTTTACATGCTTCAGCACTCGGCGGTCCCGTTCTGTGAGCTTGTGTGGCCTACCACTTTGTGACTGAGCCGTTGTTGCTCCTAGACGTTTCCACTTCACAATAACAGCACGTACTGTTGACTGGGGCTGCTCTATCAGGGCAGAAATTTGACGAACTGACTTGTTGAAAAGGTGGCATCCTAAAGTCACTGAGCTCTTCAGTAAGGCCATGCTACTGGCAATGTTTGTCTGTGGAGATTGCATGGCTGTGTGCTCGATGTTATACACCGGTCAGCAACGGGTGGGGCTGAAATAGCCGAATCCACTCATTTGAAGGGGTGTCCACATACTTTTATGTATATCGTGTATCTACCTCTATCACTCCAGTATCCCTGCACATGTAAGTATGGAATTGGAACAGACTTTTTAAAATATTTCCTGTATATAGTATGATTACTTAGTTTATTTGTGTATTTCATATTCTTATTTCTTGTGGGTTTTGTTTCTAGTTTTACATGATTGATTATTGCATTGTTGGGTTTTGAGTTTCCTAGAAATACATTTCACTGTAGTTGTGCAGGTGACATTAAAACTTAACTTAAAACTATACAAAACCGATTGTACTGTAAATGGGAAGTTGCCAAAGTGTTATATAGCCACCTTCAATTTTGAGTTTCATTCAGATGGAGAATGGCTCCGGAGGGGATGGATGACGTTTTACAGCCTCTTAACCAACTGTGCTATTTTGTTAGTTTTTACGCGTTGTTTGTAACTTATTTTTTTACTTATTGTGTAAATAATGTTGCTGCTACCGTCTCTTATTACCGAAAATAACTTCTAGACATCAGAACAGCGATTACTCACCTCAAACTGGACATGTGTTTTTTCTTTAACCCGAAGGATATACTGCTTTCTCGGGAACGGGCCAAAATCCCTGTCATTTGTGTGAAGAAAAGACGGAGAAAAAGGGGGCGGAGTAAACCCTCACTACCATCAGTTCTATTTGGGCAATGTGCAATCATTGGGGATCAATAAAGTATCTATCTATCTATCTATCTATCTATCTATCTATCTCAAGTGATTAATTAGGGACACAATATAAACAATCAGAACTATTTGGTAATATCATGAATAGACTTGGACTATTGTTTCTTGAAATACATTTGTGTAATTACTACAAGAGTAGGTGAAGGGAATTTAATTAAATGTTTCATTAATTGACTTTCCTTTGAAGTTCAAAGTTCCACAACCTTACCTGGGACAGTCACACCATTGGACAATTGTCACGTTTGGAAAACAAATGATACCCTGCGTACATTTACTTATTATCCAAGTTTTAAAAAAAATAATAATAATATTTGTGTTTGCCATCATGGACAAAACATTCTGTCAATTGCCCAATATACAGTACATATCGTGTTGCACTTTTATATGAAATAACATTTAATTATACCTGTTAGATGCCCATGCTATAGAGATTGTACTGATCCAGACAGTGGCTCATGTCAAGGAGCAGTATGTATGGACTGTATGTATGCAGTAAGAGGTTGGTAATGACTGACTGGGCTTTTGATTGGGGCTTGTTTAGAATGGAATCCTCCTGTAGCCTTGATGACAAAGCCTCAAAACATGTTGATCTTTTGTATATTTTTCATGTAGTGCGGACTGACAAATCAAATGTTTAAGACCATGAAGTGTCACTCTTTATTACATGTTAATTATTAGTATTAACAATAAGTCATTTTTATTTTTGGCTTCTACAGAAACCTGCATTTTCAAAACTGTTTTTTTTTTTTTTTTTATCTACTAGGCCTACATTATTAGCAAACAATTACCTAAAAGTCTGTTAGTTAATTACAGTGTTACAAAAGCAGCAATTTTGTAACAGCTTAACTTGCGTGTCATCCCAGACGTGTGGAGCTAGCCACAATAAGGATTAGCCACGTAGTGGGATTTGCGGTTCACCTTCAAAATAAAAGGATCCCATTGAAACTTATCCGAACGGATACAACGAGTGGAATGATGCCATATTTTGCCTAGATAATGATAAACAACGTTGTAATGTTGTTATATAACTTAAACATTAATACAAAAATTTAAATTTTTTTCAATATACTGTGAATGTATTAGACCATGTATTAGACCATAATTGCATTGGGGGCATACATACACTGAGTATACAAAACATTAAGGACACCCATGACAGACTGACCAGGTGAATCCAGGTGAAAGATATGATCCCTTATTGATGTCACGTGTTAAATCCACTTCAATCAGTGTAGATGAAGGGGAGGAGACAGGTTAAAGGAAGGTTTTCTAAGCTTTGAGACAACTGAGACATGGATTGTGTATGTGTACCATTCAGAGGGTGAATGAACGAGACAAAAGATATAAGTCCCTTTCTACAGGGTAGTAGGTGGCAGGTGCACCGATTTGTGCAAAGAACTGCAACACTGCTGGGTTTTTTAGGCGCAACAGTTTCATGTGTGTATCAAGAATGGTCCACCACCCAAAGGACATCCAGCCAACTTGACACAACTGTGGGAAGCATTGGAGTCAACATGGTCCAGCATCCCTGTGAAATGTTTTCGACACCTTGTAGAGTCCATGATGAACTGAGGCTGTTCTGAGAGTAAAGGAGGGTGCAACTCAATATTAGGAAGGTGTTCCTAATGGTTGGTATACTCAGTGTACAGCCTTGAAATGGAGTATCAGCCTACTCCGTGAGTATGGTTACAATGACACAATAATATGATTATTGTGGATAGTCAGATTAATATAATGGTTTATTTTTCATGCTTGGCAGAAAGAACGATTTCCCCAATAATCCTGTTTACATGACACATGTTTTTTTTGTGAAGCATATTTGATTCTGAGTTGGGACATACAGTCATGTGAAAAAGTAAGTACACCCCCTGGAAAGTTGTCTTTTTGGACAGATGGATATGTATCTTCATTTCAACACTATTGACAGATAAAGGAAACCTAATTTAACAAATGACACTGAAAGATTATACTTTGCAATAATTTATTCATAAAAAATTGACAAATGCAATTCCATAGTTTAGAATAAATAAATCCACCCCGAGCTTCAATACCTGAAATAACTTCATGTAGACGTTTTGTGTAACTGTCTATCAGTCTCTTACATCGACTGGGAGGAATTTTTACCCACTCTTCTTTGCAGTACTGCTTCAACTGGGTCATGTTCCAGGGCTTTCTTGCATGTACAGCCCGCTTCAAGTCTCCACACAGCATTTAGATAGTATTAAGATCTGGGTTTTTACTCGGCCGTTCCATAACCCTCCATTTCTTCTTTTTGAGCCATGCTGTTGTAGCTTTGCTTTTGTGTTTTGGATCATTGTTCTGTTGCAAGATCCATGTTTGGTTCAGCTTCACATTCTCCTCAGGAATTCTCTGGTACAATATAGAATTCATGGTTGAGTCAATGTTGGCAAGTTGGCCCTGAGGCAGCAAAGCAGCCCCAAACCATAATGCCACTGCCTGCATGCTTTATGGTTGGTAGGAGGTTCTTCTGTTCAAAGGCAGTGTTTTGTTTTCACCAAACATGGTTGTCTGGCATTGTGGCCAAACAACTCCACCTTTGACTTATCTGTCCAGAGCACATTGTTCCAGTAGTTTTGGTCTTTACGTCAGTTGTCTTGATATTCTTTTTTGAGAGCAGAGGCTTCTTCCTTCCTGACCTCCCATGTAGGCCAAGTTTGTTCAGTCTCTTTCTGACAGTGTACCCATGCACTTTAACATTGATTGTAGCAAGAGAGGCCTGTAGATCCCTTGATGTTACCCTGGGGTTCTTAGAGACTTCTATGAGCATCTTTCGGTCAGCTCTTGGGCTGACTTTGGTGGGACGACCTGTCCTAGGTAGATTGCCAGTGGTCTGGACTTTTCGTCGGACAGTGGAATGATGTACTTCAAATTGCTTGGAAATGGATTTGTAACCCCTCCCAGACTCATGGATATCAATAATCTTTCTTCTGAGGGCCTCGGTAGGTCTTTTGATCTTTGAATGATGTGTTACCACACACCCATATGGTTAAGACCAAACCAGACCAATGTTCTTATCTTTATGGAAGGCTGGACCCTCCTAAGTTTCTCTCTAATGTTTTCTAATCATTTGAACTTGTTTTGGTACCTAATTCAAATTTTAACCATTTCATGTGATGGTAAAGGTAGGGGTGTACTAACTTTTTCCCCATCAGGAAAAGGCATTTTTGTTTATTTTGATTTAACATTTTCAAAGTAAACATTTTTGTGTGTGATTTGTTAAATTGCGTTTCCTTTATCAATGAATGTGGTGGGAATTGAGCTCAAATATCCATGTGTCCAAATATGTTAAAGAAAAATACCACTTTCAAGGCAGTGTACTTACTTTTTCACGACTGTATAAAGTTTGTATGTGGCTCTTGGCTGGTGCAAGCATGCACAGATCAAATACACTGCTGGAACACCCATTAAGGTGTTGACATGTCCTAAAAATTAGAAAGATTGCTCAGAAAACCAGGTGTTTTAATTTATGTATGCTTACTTTGATTTTGACCTTACGTCGATTAAGATAAGCAGAGTAAGGTGTTTACATGGCTATTGCATAATCTGCCTACTGCCATAATCAGTTTAATATCTAGTTATTACTGTACATGTAAACGTACACAGGGACACATGCAGATGACAATCCCAAAGAGTCCACACAAATATTAACTTCATAGCTCTTATTGCAGGACTTTGACTGTGGGAAATAATCTCCCCATTCAGTCTATTGTGTGTATTGGACATTCATATTGGGCTTTACAGCGTGGGCACCCATGAAATGGGGTAAGGTTGTTAAATCCAATATGAATATCCAACACACACACACACAGAGCATGTATGCCCCCAATTCAATTATGCAGTCTAATACATCCATGGGGATTTATTTGACTGTTTGTCAAATTGATTAATTATAGTATTTATTTTGAAGTGATATAATAACATATCACATTATATAATAACATTCCAAACTCAGTTTCAATTAGTGACTTTTATTTTGAAGGCAAACCTCATCTTCCGCTATTGTGGCTAGCGTCACACAAGTCCAGCCCAGCTGTGTTTGCAAGCAGAAAATACTACATAACCACGTCGGGAGAGTAGTGCATAGTGTGCACTCAACAAATCTACTAGCGCAAACGTGTTTAGCTGTAGAATATGTCTACCTCACGGACAGTCATATGTTTGCTGAGAAATGATTTGCGTCTTCACGACAATGAGGTAAGATGATTGTAAATTGGATGACGAATGTGTAGTAGTCTTGGAACAAAACGATTCCAAAATGTGTACCACTGACTTCGCCATGTGCCGTGTGATACACTGTCGCACTTTCTCTTCACTAATGTAAAGTATGTTTGGTGTTTCGTGCATTCTCTGACAATTAGATGTATTCTCATCTGACACCAATAAATAAAGAACATCTTGTGTGGCATAATGCCGGTCCGCAAATGAACGTTATGCCGGGCATACTCTACACGGAATACGCACTACATTCTTTTTTTTAATGTTTTTTTTTTTTAAGTAAGGTAAGAAAATCTGTTGTTTTGTTTGTGAATTTACATTTGTGAATATGAAATTTGGTCCAAACAATGACATTAATTACATAAAATTGTTTCAACTTATTTCTATCGTAGGTAAAGAGTCCAAGCAGTACAAGTCGTACTACATTCTCCAAAATACCAAGTATACAAGCAGTGTACGCTACTTCCGCACCTTTTAGGGCCCATAATGCAATTCTTCAGAAATGGGCGTGGCTTCACAACGTTTTCAGATCTTAAGTGGCAGAAAAATATTGTATATTTCAGAAAACTAACTATACTGAACAAAAATATAAACGCAACATGTAAAGTGTTGGTCACATGTTTCATGAGCTGAAATAAAATATCCCAGAAATGTTCCATATGCAAAAAAATAAGAATAATTGTTTTCATCACTGTTAGTGAGCATTTCTCCTTTGCCAAGATAATCCATATACCTGGCAGATGTGGCATATCAAGAAGCTGACAATAAAAGGCCACTCTAAAATGTGCAGTTTTGTCACACAACACAATGCCACAGTTCTCAAGTCATGCTAACTGCAGGAATCTGTACCAGAGCTGTTACCAGAGAATTGAATGTTAGTTTCTCTACTATAAGCCGCCTCCAACATCATTTTAGAGAATCTGGCAGTACGTCCAACCGGCCTTTAAATTGACTGATTGCCTTATATGAACTGTAACTGGAATTGTTACATTTGTTTTTCTTCAGTGTAAATAACCCACTAACATAATAGGGCCAGACAGTAACAGTGTTCATTTTGTATCATGGATGAGTCCAGTGTTTACACATAAGTAGCACAGATTGCTAGCTAGCTAGGCTAAGTACCTTGCTGGCTAGATAGCCTAGCTAACCAGCAATATAGTTAGGCTCTAACTAAATTGCTGGTTAGCCAGCCAGCTAATGATAATTAAGTGAGCATTTTTTTTAAATACTCCGTCGCTGGCTGTGTCAAGCTATTCACCGTCAAACCACCATGCCCACTCACTCATCGTGACTTACAGGCTGGATGATGTTCATTGAGCAGCTCGTAGAGCTCCCGCTTCAGGCAACCATTGAAAAATGACCGCAAATGAGCAGATGTATTTGTTCGTTCTAAGTACATAATATCATATATATAATAGCTTTATCCGTGGAATATAGACCGATACTATTATTTCTGTGAAAGACTATTGGCTGATAATATCAGTCAACCAATTTATCGCTCTAAAGGAATGTTTTATATAGTGCACATTTTCACTCAGACCCTGCAAATGAGATTCTAGATTAAGGCAATGCTTTTACTACAAAGGGAGTCTTTCCACCCCAACTCTGAACCCACAACCTTCTGGCCCGCAGCCCTGTGTTATATCAACATTCCTGTGTTGCCATGTACTGCTTACAAGACTAACAACAGTAGGCATGTCCTCTGCTATCCACTTTGTGTTTATTATTAGTTTGGGTCTAGGGGAGGGTCACATGTTTTTTTTCAAGCGTTCAGGGAGGGTTTAGGTCAAATATATTTTGCTGAAGGGAGAATATATTTTCATAACCCCTGGAGGTGTGTTACCCAGGTGTTTCACTGGGCTCTCTTTACTGTATTTTAACCCCTGTGTTGTTTCACTGGGCTCTCTTTACTGTATTTTAACCCCTGTGTTGTTTCCAGGTGTTTCACTGGGCTCTCTTTACTGTATTGTAACCCCTGTGTTATTCAGGTGTTTCACTGGGCCCAGATGAATGCTGAACACATCGTTCCCCTGTACTGTTTCGACCCTGGTCATTACCTGGGGACAGCCAACTACAACCTGCCCCGTATCGGCCCCTTCCGCCTGCGCTTCCTTCTGGACAGCATCCAGGACCTCAGGAGCAGTCTGATACAGAGAGGCAGGTGAGAGGAGCTGAGCTGCTGTAGCCATACACACTTTGTATATCATACAACACCATAACCATACCTAACCATACCACACCATAACCGTAATGTACCATACCACACCACAACATACCGTACCATAACGTACCATACCCCACCTTAACCATATTGTACCATAACGTACCATACCACTCCATAACCATACCGTACCATACCACACCATGTTTACAGCGGGAGAGAGTGAAATGACTAATCCACTACCCAGGATGCAGCTTGATGCTCTTCGACAGTGTTAACTGGGGCCGCTGTGTGTGTTCTTCCAGCACCCTGGTGGTGAGACGGGGCAGGCCAGAGGTGGTGGTTGGTGACCTCATTAAACAGCTTGGTTCTGTTAGCGCTGTGGCCTTCCATGAAGAGGTTAGTAACTTTAGTACACTACATATTAACTGTCTTATTTATCACGCTATAGCAATATAATATCTATCAATACGTCTTTTACTCACCACTATAGATACTGTACTTTATGTGGTTATTTCAATTGACTGATTTGCTTATGAACAGTACGTTTTTCAAATTCTTGCATGTTGCGTTTTATATTTTTGTTCATTGGCGCCAACCCGCGTGGTCGCCTGTTAAGGAACTCCCATTATTCGTTGTTAATTGTTGTTTTAGACAGTCTTTTTTTGCAACAGTTGAACTATAATAGTTCAGGATTATGGAGTGCTACTGTTTTACGATGGTTTTAGCGGTCTTTTTTTATCACTGAGGCACTTTTTCTTACGTTTAGCAACACTGAATAAAAGCTGAATAACGATTTGAGGGAGTGTTAACATGCTGCTATTCTGTGTCGAGTGGTTAACATTGAAATAGGTTCACGTTTACTTTTCGTCAGCCAACAAGATGAGTAGGCCTAACGAACAGCAAAAACACTAGTCTGTCAATCTACTATATTCTATTCTGTGTGAGAAATAAATATTACAAACATAGTCTGGGACAGATGTGATAGAACCCAAGTTAATACAACCACTAGCATCAAAAATATAATTTTATGCAATGTGGCTGTCACAACAGATTAGAACGTTGAGCTTAAAATGTTAATAAACTATTAGGCTATTTCTTCACATAAGTGCAGAAATGTGCACATAGCAGTAGGCCATAAGCGTGAATGTTACATTAGTAGGAAAACAGCATTATCAAAAGTGACCACAAATGCAATTGGGCATGTAATGCTTTTGTTATAAAGGTGCGTTTTTTGGGGGTGAAAATGATCTTCCCCAAACTTGAAACTCGCACGTTGCTGTATGCTAGTTACACTTAACACCCCTGTAAAGCGGATTAATGGGATTCATTTTAACAAGTTATTTGGCCACTTTAGTTGTGATACAAACCTTATTAAAACATATAGGTCTATGGGCTAGGCTACATGAGGTGTGATACAAACCTTATTAAAACATATAGGTCTATGGGCTAGGCTACATGAGGTGTGATACAAACCTTATCAAAACATATAGGTCTATGGGCTAGGCTACATGAGGTGTGATACAAACCTTATCAAAACATATAGGCCTATGGGCTAGGCTACATGAGGTGTGATACAAACCTTATCAAAACATATAGGTCTATGGGCTAGGCTACATGAGGTGTGTGACTATGATTAGAAAAAGTAGCAAAAAAAGGCATGGTTTCTTATTCTGTGCTTCAAGTGATAATAAATCATTAACAAGTGATAGGCTAATATTGTCACCCATCAGACTATTCTTGATTTAATCTAGTCTTAACATATACTAAATAATATATGTGGGAAATTGTCATTTTAGAGTGGACCATACAGCTGTCTCGAAACAAAAAAATACATGTTAAATAAGCACTTAAATAGCGAATGGAGGCCGCTTTTCCCGTGGTAAATTTTCATGCCAGCCAGGTAGGATATACTCCTGTTGTAAAGAGAAGCAATGTGATTAATATTAGGAAGGTTGAGAAATAAATATAGTAGGCCTAGTCTATAGAAAGCTGATCCTCCTCTTTTTAGTAGAGGCCATCACTCTTTTTTTGTCTCACGCAATTGCATACCCTAAAGAAATGTTGCACAACATGAGCTCATGGGCTCTCATGAAGTTTTTGATTCGATTTTCTATCACATTTGCATTGTCAGAGTGATTAGCAGAGTACAGAGGGATCCTTGATGAAAACCTGCTCCCGAGTGCTCAGGACCTCAGACTGGGGCGAACGTTCACCTTCCAACAGGACAACAACCTTAAGCACACAACCAAGACAACGCAGAAGTGGCTTCGAGACAAGTCTCTGAATGTCCTTGAGTGGCCCAGCCAGAGCCCGGACTTGAACCAGATTGAACATCCCTGGAGAGACATCAAAATAGATGTGCAGCGATGCGCCCCATCCAACCTGACAGAGCTTGAGAGGATATTGTTTTTTTTATTCAACCTTTATTTAAATAGGCAAGTCAGTTAAGAAAAAAATCTTATTTACAATGATGGCCTACCTACAGGGTCAGCCCCTGGAGAAAATTAGGGTTAAATGCCTTGCTCAAGGACACATCTACAGGTTTTTCACCTTTTCGGCTCGGGTATTCGAACCAGCGACCTTTTGGTTACTGGCCCAATGCTCTACCCGCTTGGCTACCTGCCGCCCCGATCTGCACTGAAGAATGGGGGGAAACTCCCCAAATACAGGTGTGCCAAGCTTGTAGCGTCATACCCAAGAAGACTCAAGGCTGTAATCTCTGCCAAAGGTGTTTCAACAAAGTACTGAGTAAAGGGTCAGAATACTTGTGTAAATGTGATATTTTTATTTAAAAAAATTATATATACATTTGCACAAATTTCTTTAACGTTTTTTGCTTTGTCATTATAGGGTATTTTGTGTAGATTGATGAGGGAAAAAACATTTTAATCCATTTTAGAATAAGGCTGTAACATAACGAAATGAGGAAAAAGTGAAGGGGTCTGAATACTTTCTGAATGCACTGTGTGTGAAATGCTTGATAGTGTATGTGATGTTAACAGAGAGGTCTACTTTCTTGGGAACAAGACCACATTTTGATCACATTTTTACTAATACTGTAGAACTTTGTTCTAAAACTGTTTCCGTACCAATTGGATGCAGGGATCACAATAGTGTGGTTATATCCAGGAAAGCCAAAGTTCCAAAAGCTGGGCCTAGAATAGTATATAAGAGATCATACAAAAGATTTAGCTGTGACTCTTATGTGGATGATGTTAAAATATTTCTTGGTCTGATGTGATTAATAAGGAGCATCCTGACGCTGCACTTTATGAATTTATGAAATTGCTTCATCCAATTATTGATAAACATGCACCTGTTAAGAAACTGAAAACATAAACACATTTGCACAATGAGCACTTGTCTCGTTAAGGTTGTTGGTTAGCTAGCTAGCGCATTGACATCAGTCAAAACACCTCAAAACAAGACATGGTATCAAGTACAAGATGAAACTAGCTGAAACGAGTCACTTACCATTCCCCACATGGCAGTTTCTTGTCATTGTTGCTAGCTATCTGGCCATTCAGAATCATAACAACACATAACACAACACACGCTTGTAACTAAGCATTTCACTGTAAGGTCTATACCTGTTGTATTCGGCGCATGTGAAAAAGTTTGCTTTGTGTTTTGTTGTTTTGTTATCCACTCCTGTAGGTGGTGCCAGAGGACCAGCAGGTGGAGAGAGGAGTGAGGGACATCTGTTCTCAGATGAAGGTTAAAGTTTACACCTGCTGGGGGTCGACACTGTACCACCGAGACGACCTCCCGTTCAACCACCTATCCAGGTGAGAGAAGACCACAGGGGTCAAGATCAAATTCATTAGATTTTGTTCACGTGGCAGAGAAAGTAGTCTTCTGAGATTGGGCTGCCCAGCACAGGCTCTCACTGCCTGGATAATCACTACAATATGAAGTCAGGCTCTCACTGCCAGGATAATGACTACAATATGAAGTCAGGCTCTCACTGCCAGGATAATGACTACAATATGAAGTCAGGCTCTCACTGCCTGGATAATCACTACAATATGTAGTCAGGCTCGCTGCCTGGATAATCACTACAATATGTAGTCAGGCTCGCTGCCTGGATAATCACTACAATATGAAGTCAGGCACTCACTGCCTGGATAATCACTACAATATAAAGTCAGGCACTCACTAGCTGTCTTGCAGTATAACTGTCCACGGCTATATTTTACTGAGACAGTTGCTGAGGCAGAGATATTACATATTTAGGCTACCTACAACCCTGCTCTATCCTCTCCTGTGATAGGTTACCTGACATATAACCTTGCTCTATCCTCTCCTGTGATAGGTTACCTGACATATAACCCTGCTCTATCCTCTCCTGTGATAGGTTACCTGACGTATAACCCTGCTCTATCCTCTCCTGTGATAGGTTACCTGACATGTAACCCTGCTCTATCCTCTCCTGTGATAGGTTACCTGACATGTAACCCTGCTCTATCCTCTCCTGTGATAGGTTGCCTGATGTATACACCCAGTTCAGGAAGGCAGTGGAGACCCAGGGCAGGGTGAGGCCGGTCTTGCCCACCCTAGACCAGCTGAAGCCTCTCCCCCATGGGTCAGGTCTGGATGAAGGCCCCATCCCCTCCCCAGAAGACCTGGAGCAGACCGATACGGTTGGGGACCCTCGCTCTGCCTTCCCCTGCAGCGGGGGAGAGACTCAGGCCCTGGCCAGACTACAGCACTACTTCTGGGACACGGTGAGTACATTTTAGTCATGTACAGTGGTTCTTCCTTTAAAAATTGCGTCATTCTGTAGCACAGCTTGCGGGGTGCTGCAGAATTCTATGGCACGATATTTTACTGTCTGCCATTGTTTCCATTAATGCTAGTTTTGACCATCAGAGAGCATCTTTGAGAAGCTAAGTTATTGAAATGACATGGAGCTGTAGGCCTAAGAGTCTTGTTTACTGTAGCTGTTTTAGCATAACTTAATTATTGGCATAAAGGCCTACTAGATACTTTAAAACATGTTTTTGTTAGAACGGACTATATGGGATTGATTAATTTAAAAAAATATATATTTTACAGTAGTTGTGCTGTTTATACTGTTAGAAATAGATTAATATTATGGTGTTTCTATATTTTACAGTAGTGTATGTAGGCCTCAGGGTTTCCGCTGTAAAACGTGACCAGTCGGGAGGAGGCCTAGGTTGCTAAGCGACTGCGAGTGAAGAGCAAAATAACCCTAACATTTCCACATAACAATCTGATTGATTTATCAAGTCCCCATGCTTGTCTCAGAGCAGCACAAAGCGCTGCTGTAATAGTTGACCAAACACAGGTTGGCTATTGCTTCAAATCCTATTATAGCAATTGGATGACTTTGGGTGTTTCATTCAGTGATATTTATTCCCATAGTAATTCGTTATGGATCCATCCAGATGTGGTTATAAAACAGTGCATTTGGTGGGCTATGCAAAAGAGATGGGAGAAGTGACGTCGCAAACATCCATGAATACATTTAAAGTCCCTAAACTCGGCAAGAGTCTATTGTCCTGCTCATAGCCCATCAAGGGTGGATGGCTTCTTGTTTATTCTTAAAACAACTCCAGCACAGAGAAGAGAAAGGAGCCTTGAAAAATGTAACTGTGAATAAATCCCAGTTGGTATTCTGTGTCCACTCGTGGTATCTCTCTTCGGTTACACATCCTTGGAATAGCAGAACAGCATACCGGTCCGGACGGCCCTTGCTGTGCCTGGTGAGCAGTTCGTCAAGTTGCAACAAATACATTGATCATCTCCGTTAGGTTTTACCCGTAGTCGTGGAGCTGGGGGTGAAGTGCAACTAAAATGTAGTTTTAAATAAACAACGAAGGTATAAAGATGTTGATGAACAGATGCTCTATATGCGTGTTACATGGTCCAGTTACAGATTCTTCTGACAAAGTAGACAAAAAGTGTATTTTTGTGTGAGAAATTAATTTCTCCTACATTTTGCGGTTTGAGGCTTGGTGAGAACAGAATCAGTAGGATATTAAACACTCAAATCAGCAACAGAAGCAGGAACAACATAGGGCTGAGTGACTCACTCATCCCTGGCCTTCATTCAAATTAAGTTAATTTATTAAAACAGAGTCTGGTGCTCTCAAATGGGTGGATCGGCTGCTGGGAGTAAACAGATACGAGACTGCATTCTGGTCAAAGAGTGATGACAGACACAGATGTCCAGTCTAGGAGTTTAATGATGAACCAGAGTAACTCTCCGCCAATACCGCCTGGCTCTGGACCAGTGCACCAGCTGTCGCCCGTATCTCTGCCCTCAGAGAAGGTTTCTATTTCTGCTGGTTGCCTTCAATGACTCAATATCGGTCTTCAAAGTTATTTTTTTATTGAACCTTTATTTAACTAGGCAAGTCAGTTAAGAACAAATTCTTATTTACAATGACGGCCTACCTACAGGGTCAGCCCCTGGAGCAAATCAGGGTTAAGTGTCTTGCTCAAGGACACATCGACAGGTTTTCACCTTGTCGGCTCGGGGATTCCGCCCGAATCTGATCCATGGTCACCTTCATTAGATGAACCACAACATGTCGGCTAAAGCGATATAATTAATTAGTTTTAGTTTTTAATATTTGCTGCTATATGGGATTGATTTGTAGAAATGTAGCTTAATACATTTGATTAATATTATGGTGTTTTATATTCCATGAAAAGCAAGAATGTATTTCTTATTTATTTTATTAATGAAAGCATAAAGATTGATGAACAAATACTGTACAGTATATTGCTTTATCCAACGTATTGCGGTTTGGAGTTTAGAGTACTTAATACATTGCAAGTTGGGGGAATTTTTCTTCCCACCTAGCCAAGCTATTAGACTATCCTGTCACAAATAACAGACACAACATGAGCAGGTCGTAACATTCAGACTATCAGAAGGAATGCTGGTAGTTATTTATTTTAATTTAGTGGGGGCGTGGCTTTCACTTATTTATTTTTGGCCACCCATGAGTGAAAGTGTTGTACCCATCTTTGTGGTCTATGGTTATGTTAATTAAAGTTTGAGCATGTCCGCTGCCAGTTCTGAAGTTTTTATAAAAGTTTACATAAGTGAAAATAAAGAGCTGTAATTAATATTGTAGGGACCTTAACCCAACTGGTCTCACTGGACTCGGGTACGAGTCCTGGTCGGGGCTACCCCCCCCCCCCCCCCACCCGAATTTGCTACATTGGTGTCAGAAGTGTGATGGCGGAGAGGCGTGTAAACGTGAGGGACTTGATATAGAGAAGAGGTACATTTTTGCAACTTAAAAGGAAGAAACGGCGTTGTCACTGTGGCACATTTGTACTTCTAAAGAAAAATGTCAACATTTTTCAACTTCTGGTACATTCATCATGAAAACCTTTTTGTTTGGTCCAGTGATAATAAAGCACATATTCAGTATGTGTTTGTTGTGTTGGATATTGTTGTGATAAAGCTGGTATGTGTCTCATGCAGGATGCTGTGGCTACATACAAGGAGACTCGTAACGGCCTGATAGGACTGGACTATTCCACTAAATTTTCCCCATGGTAAGTACCGGCATAGCTGCAGGAAGTAGGGGTGCTGAGGGTGCTGTAGAACAAATCAGAATATAAACAAATATTCATAATTATTTGATTATTCTTTTGTTATTATTATTTTTAAATATTTTGTTCACAAAAGTAATGCACTGGGCCTTTACTAGTATTAGCGGACCGAAATAGACGTCTGTAGCGCTGGCAAAAATGTTTTTTGGCTTCTACACTTTGGCAAAGAAGGTAGTTGTATAATTAGGAACAGTATCTTTCAGGATTCAAAAGTTGGAATTGTAAGCAGTGCCTGTTTTTGCATGTTATTTTGGTATTAATACGTGTCACATATCAGTTTGCAAACAATGGAAACTTTGAGTTAATAAAGCTGCATACAAACATGGTCTCTTTTTTGTTTTCTTGAGTAAGGCAGCTCCAAAATGCAGGTGTTTCAGCCGAGCTCAGTGTTTTCTGTAGTGGTGGGGCGGGCCAGTAGAAAATAAGGAGCGTTGCGCCATGATTGGCTCAGTGTTCTGTCTCTCATGGGGACTCTATGTCACCGTAAAATCTATGGGGAGAGCTTGAAAATTCAAGCCCCTTGGGTGCTGTCAAATAGTTACATTAGAAGGCTCAAGGTCATTGGCCACAGATAAAATATCAAATCAGTTATATATACAGTGGCGCAGCCCTATGGGACTCCCGAGTGGCGCAGTGGTCTAAGGCACTGCATCTGAGTGCAAGAGGTGTCACTACAGTCCCTGGTTTGAATCCAGGCTGTATACCAGGTTTGGCATTTTAAAATACAGTAGCTTTGATTGGACTGATCATGTCAACATCACACTTCCAAATCTTAGCTTGCAAGCTAGCAATCATCGTCATGAATCAAGTCAACAGTCTACTGGCAAATCCTTTTTTTTTTTTTTCCTTGTCATATGAAGAGATATAATGAAGAGAAATTGTAGATAAAACGTCTCGGTGCTCATCGGTGGCCATTGGACATAAACATTACACAACAAGTCAGAAATTGCAAATTCAATAATGAGTGGTTTTGAATGAAGCAGTGGCTAACTGCAAGCATCTCAAAGCAATCACTATTTTGCTTCCCCTGCCTGCTCTTCAGTGGAGAGGGTGTGTGGTCCAAGTCTGGGTTTAAGGATTTAAAACATCTTTCTGAAAGGGTCTCAAAACATGAAAATTGTGCATCACATATAGACAACGCTGTTAAACTGGGATTTTCTGGAGAAATCAAACGTTGTGGCTCAACTAGACACCGCATATTGTCGAGCCATCGACCTTCACAACCAACAAACGGAGGAGAGTAGGTACGTGCTTGCCAGAATTATAGCCTGCATTAAATTGTGTGGCAATTGTGAGACGGCACTGAGGGACCATGAAGAGTCTGTCGACTCCTTGAACCCAGGCATTTTCAGGTGTATTTTTGAGACCCTGCGTGAAGGAGATTACACGTCTCTCTCTCTCTCTCTGTGGTGACTTAAAGAAGAGTTAAGGCCTCAACATCCTGCTGAATTTATCTGAACTAATATCTATCTGAATTTCTGTCGCTGTCCATTTCGAAATTGCTGAACGAATAGGCCTACCTCATCGCAGCTTGTTTGCTTGCAGTGCTTATACTTAGAGCTAAATGTTAATTATATAAGAACAAACATTGTGAATTTACTGAACATCAGTTTAATAATGTTTGTGTATATTTCAAAAGTCAAAACACATGTCGACATTCATTATTATTGAAGGAGATTATTGAAGGAAAAAAAAAAAAAAACCTGTCCTCAAACATTTACGTCAAAACCCAAACATTTACGTCAAAACCCTGTCCTCAAACATTTACGTCAAAACCCTGTCCTCAAACATTTACGTCAAAACCCAAACATTTACGTCAAAACCCTGTCCTCAAACATTTACGTCAAAACCCTGTCCTCAAACATTTACGTCAAAACCCAAACATTTACGTCAAAACCCTGTCCTCAAACATTTACGTCAAAACCCAAACATTTACGTCAAAACCCAAACATTTACGTCAAAACCCTGTCCTCAAACATTTACGTCAAAACCCTGTCCTCAAACATTTACGTCAAAACCCTGTCCTCAAACATTTACGTCAAAACCCTGTCCTCAAACATTTACGTCAAAACCCTGTCCTCAAACATTTACATCAAAACCCTGTCCTCAAACATTTACATCAAAAGGTGCCAAGTTATGTGCGAAGACCCAAAACATCCACATCACATCCAATAAATATTGATCAAATAACCTGAAAACAATGACTAGTGAAGTATTATTTACAATCCTTACAAACCACTTAATGTAAATGTACATTACTGTATTGTACATAGGCTGGTCATCTAGGTTTGTACCTGTAGACTTTCCATCACTAAGAAGAATACAGTAACTGAGTACATTGAGACATCAAGTGGTTTGTGATGACATGGCTGTTGGTAGAGCATGGCACTTGCAACACTAGAGTTGTGGGTTTGATTCTCACAGCTTTAGACTGTATCAAGAACTGTGTTCTACAGGTTGGCTATAGACTGTATCTATAACTGTGTTCTACAGGTTGGCTATAGACTGTATCTATAACTGTGTTCTACAGGTTGGCTATAGACTGTATCTATAACTGTGTTATACAGGTTGGCTATAGACTGTATCTAGAACTGTGTTCTACAGGTTGGCTATAGACTGTATCTAGAACTGTGTTCTACAGGTTGGCTATAGACTGTATCTAGAACTGTGTTATACAGGTTGGCTATAGACTGTATCTAGAACTGTGTTATACAGGTTGGCTATAGACTGTATCTAGAACTGTGTTATACAGGTTGGCTATAGACTGTATCTAGAACTGTGTTATACAGGTTGGCTATAGACTGTATCTAGAACTGTGTTATACAGGTTGGCTATAGACTGTATCTAGAACTGTGTTATACAGGTTGGCTATAGACTGTATCTAGAACTGTGTTCTACAGGTTGGCTATAGACTGTATCTAGAACTGTGTTATACAGGTTGGCTATAGACTGTATCTAGAACTGTGTTATACAGGTTGGCTATAGACTGTATCTAGAACTGTGTTATACAGGTTGGCTATAGACTGTATCTAGAACTGTGTTATACAGGTTGGCTATAGACTGTATCTAGAACTGTGTTATACAGGTTGGCTATAGACTGTATCTAGAACTGTGTTCTACAGGTTGGCTATAGACTGTATCTAGAACTGTGTTATACAGGTTGGCTATAGACTGTATCTAGAACTGTGTTATACAGGTTGGCTATAGACTGTATCTAGAACTGTGTTCTACAGGTTGGCTATAGACTGTATCTAGAACTGTGTTATACAGGTTGGCTATAGACTGTATCTAGAACTGTGTTCTACAGGTTGGCTATAGACTGTATCTATATCTGTGTTCTACAGGTTGGCTATAGGCTGTATCTATAACTGTGTTCTACAGGTTGGCTATAGGCTGTATCTATAACTGTGTTCTACAGGTTGGCTATAGACTGTATCTATATCTGTGTTCTACAGGTTGGCTATAGGCTGTATCTCCCCCAGGTATATCTACCAACAGATCAATAAATATGAAAGTGAACGAACAGCCAATCAGAGCACATACTGGTGAGTTCCTTCCTACTAATACAGCCAACCATAGCACACACTGGTGAATTTCTTCCTGCTACCTCATAACCTGTTGTGATCATGATGAGATCAGTCAGTAAATCCATGTTTATCTCCTGTGATGTAGCTGATGTAGCTGTGATGAGCTAGGCTAGCAGGGTGACACACCTTTAATGTACTTAGTTTAGGTAACTGTCGGGTAACTGAAGATACAGTGAATTTAATGGAAGAAGTCATGTAGTTTTATTAAGCATGGCTGACTGTGCATGTCTTCCAACAGGGTGGTATTTGAGCTGACTGTGCATGTCTTCCAACAGGGTGGTATTTGAGCTGACTGTGCATGTCTTCCAACAGGGTGGTATTTGAGCTGACTGTGCATGTCTTCCAACAGGGTGGTATTTGAGCTGACTGTGCATGTCTTCCAACAGGGTGGTATTTGAGCTGCTCTGGAGAGACTATTTCAAGTTTGTAGCAGCGAAATACGGAGACAGACTGTTTGACATCAAAGGTAAAGTTGTAAAACCAGTTTCATATGTTGTCTTCATCTAAAGCTTATTGCACATTATCTCATGGTTTTTATATGTTCTCTTCAGGCCTTCAGGACAAGTCCATCCCTTGGAAGAAGGACATGAATATGTTCAATGCATGGAAAGGTTAGAGAGAAATCCATACAAATTATTAACGAGGTGACTACATAGAGCTGTACAAGGCATGCATAGGAAACTGAAAGTCTATAGGATGCACTGTGGTAAATATATGGTGGAGTGGATACTGTAACAATATTCTAACTAATATCTGTCATACTACTGGGTTTTTGTAACTCTTCTGTCTCATGTTACTCTAGAGGGTCGTACCGGGGTGCCGTTCGTTGATGCCAACATGAGAGAGCTAGCGCTGACAGGGTTCATGTCTAACAGGGGGCGTCAGAACGTAGCCAGCTTCCTCACCAAAGACCTGGGACTGGACTGGAGAATGGGGGCCGAGTGGTTCCACTACCTGTTGGTGAGGCTGGGGCCCAAGCCTAAATCAGCCCCTGGCCCCTACCCTTGACCCCTAGTCGCCCTAGGCACTTAGATCTGAAAGGATAGGACAGGTGTATCCAAGGTGGTGGGAACTCAACCCAGCCTATGATAGGGCAACGTGAAACTAAAATCATCAAGCTTTATTTAGATAAATATATGACTGTGTGTATACCTATTAAATGGTTTCAGGTTTACACCAGGCTGGTTATGAGCTAGGAGACCATTAGTGGACAGTTTTATAACCTGACGTCTAACAGGTTGTTGTCGTTATTTTCTGTTCAGTTCCATCTCTCTACTTCCAGGTGGACCATGATGTGAGCAGTAACTATGGCAACTGGCTGTACAGCGCGGGGATAGGAAATGACCCGAGAGAAAACAGGAAGTTCAACATGATCAAACAAGGACTTGACTACGACAACAACGTATGTTTGAGTCTGACCAGTAACACTGTAGTTCCCTGGAACTACCACAGCTTTACCTGAAGGTGAAAGGCCTGCAACACTGGCATGTCAGAATAGATCATCCAGTCTACAAAGCTAGTTGCTTCATAACTAGTTATCTGATGTTATGATGTCTGCTTCCTTGGGGTTAACACGTAGAGAGAGGAGGATGATATAGGAATATACTATACAATGACCAAGAACGTTTCTGCTATGACCACTTTGAGAAACTGGGTTTGTAATAACTAGTGATTGTCTCCTGTCCTGTTCAAGGACACTATGTTAGACACTGGGTTTGTAATAAGTGATTCTCTCCTGTTCAAGGACACTATGTTAGACACTGGGTTTGTAATAAGTGATTCTCTCCTGTTCAAGGACACTATGTTAGACACTGGGTTTGTAATAAGTGATTCTCTCCTGTTCAAGGACACTATGTTAGACACTGGGTTTGTAATAAGTGATTCTCTCCTCTTCAGGGGGACTATGTTAGACACTGGGTCCCTGAGCTCCAGGGGATCAGAGGGGGGGATGTCCACACCCCCTGGACCCTTAGCTCCGCCTCCCTGTCTCAAGCACTGGTGTCCCTCGACGAGACATACCCTTCCCCCATCGTCATGGCACCAGAATGGAGTCGCCACGCCAACAAGAAGCTGGTGGGTGTGGTTAAAGATGTGAACTTCACAGAAAGAGGAAGTGGTGTAGGAAACAACACAACACTGTTTAGTGGTGTATGTAGAACTACATCTCTAGAATGGCTCTACCAGTTATGATCAGATGTTTAGTGGTGTATGTAGAACTACATCTCTAGAATGGCTCTACCAGTTATGATCAGATGTTTAGTGGTGTATGTAGAACTACATCTCTAGAATGGCTCTACCAGTTATGATCAGATGTTTAGTGGTGTATGTAGAACTACATCTCTAGAATGGCTCTACCAGTTATGATCAGATGTTTAGTGGTGTATGTAGAACTACATCTCTAGAATGGCTCTACCAGTTATGATCAGATGTTTAGTGGTGTATGTAGAACTACATCTCTAGAATGGCTCTACCAGTTATGATCAGATGTTTAGTGGTGTATGTAGAACTACATCTCTAGAATGGCTCTACCAGTTATGATCAGATGTTTAGTGGTGTATGTAGAACTACATCTCTAGAATGGCTCTACCAGTTATGATCAATGCATTCGGAAAGTATTCAGACCCCTTGACTTATTCCACATTTTGTTACGTTACAGCCTTATTCTAAAATGTATTAAATTAGTGTTTTGCTCATCGATGTAAACACAATACCCCATAATGACAAACAGAACAGGTTTTTAGAAATGTTTGCACATTTATAAAAAAAAAAAAATAGCTTATTTACATAAGTATTCAGACCCTTTGCTATGAGACTCGAAATTGACCTCAGGTGCATCCTGTTTCCATTGATCATCCTTGAGATGTTTCTACAACTTGATTTCAGTCCACCTGTGGTAAATTCTATTGATTGAACATGATTTGGAAAGGCACACCTGTCTATAAAAGGTCCCACATTTGACAGTGCATGTCAGAAGAAAAAAAAACATGTCATGAGGTCGAAGGAATTGTCCGTAGAGCTCTGAGACAGGATTGTGTCGAGGCACAGATCTGGGGAAGGGCACCAAAAAAATGTCTGCAGCATTGAATGTCCACAAGAACACAGTGACCTCCATCATTCTTAAATAGAAGAAGTTTGGAACCACCAAGACTCTTCCTAGTGCTGGCCACCCAGCCAAACTGAGCAATCAGGGGAGAAGGGCCTTGGTCAGGGAGGTGACCAAGAACCCGATGGTCACCCTGACAGAGCAGCAGAGTTCCTCTGTGGAGATGGGAGAACCTTCCACAACCATCTCTGTAGCACTCCACCAATCAGGCCTTTATGGTATTTGCCAGACACTCCTCAGTAAAAGGCACATATCAGCCCTCATGGAGTTTGACAAAAGCCACCTAAAGGACTCTGACCATGAGAAACAAGATTCTTTGGTCTTATGAAACCAAGATTTAACTTTTTGTCCTGAATGCCAAGCGTCATATCTGGAGGAAACATACCACCATCCCTATGGTGAAGCATAGTGTTGGCAGCATCATAGTGTGGTGATGTTTTTCAGCGGCAGGGACTGGGAGACTAGTCAGGATCAAGGGAAAGATGAACAGAGCAAAGTACACAGATCCTTGATGAAAACCTGCTCCAGAGCGCTCAGGACCTCAGACTGGGGCGAAGGTTCACCTTCCAACAGGACAACGACCCTAAGCACACAGCCACGACAACACAGGAGTGGTTTCGGGACAAGTCTCTGAATGTCCTTGAGTGGCCCAGCCAGAGCCCGGATTTGAACCCAATCGAACATCTCTGGAGAGACCTGAAAATAGCTGTGTAGCAATGCTCCCCATCCAACCTGACAGAGTTTGAGAGGATCTGCAGAGAAGAATGGGAGAAACTCCCAAATACAGGTGTGCCAAGATTGTAGGGTAATACTCAAGAAGACTGCCAAAGTACTGAGTGATGGGTCTGAATACTTATGTAATATATTTTGCAAAAATGTCTAAACCTCTTTTTGCTTTGTCATTATAGGGTATTGTGTGTGGCTTGATGAGGGGGGGAAAAAGGATTTAATACATTTTAGAAAAAGGCTGTAACGTAACAAAATGGTAATTGTCTCTTGAGACATTTTGTTTTGTTATGTGGACTTGTCTTACAAAAAAGGTACTTCAAAGCCGTTCTCTTGATACATCAATGTCAAGGTTTTGGTTCTCTCCTGTAATGGGGTCTCTCCTGCAGACTGGTGCTGGGCCTGGCGCTGGGCCCTCGGCCAGAGGAAAGAAGGGGCCGTCCCACACCCCTAAACAACACAAGGACAGAGGAATAGACTTCTACTTCTCCAAGAGCAAGAACTTCTGATGGAGCAGACTAACTGAAAAGACTGAAAGAACTGTTGGGCTTCCACAAGGCAATGGTTTGACCCATCCCCGCTTTGTAGGGTGGGAGGGAGGGAGGGATGGATGGATGGAAGGATAGATAGTGATGTTGTGTGTGGAAGTGTTTGTCTGATGAAGCGGAACTTCATGTGCCGTTACAGGCTTTCCATTAAATAGTTGCATTTCACAGATGTACAGTTGAAGTCGGAAGTTTACATATACCTTAGCAAAATACATTTAAACTCAGTTTTTCACAATTCCTGACAATTAAGCCTAGTAAAAATCCCCTGTCTTAGGTCAGTTAGGATCACCACTTTATTTTAAGAATGTGAAATGTCAGAATAATAGTAGAGTGAATGACTTCATCAAATTCCCAGTGGGTCAGAAGTTTACATACACTCAATTAGTATTTGGTAGCGTTGCCTTTGAATTGTTTCGGTAGCCTTCCACAAGCTTCCCACAATAAGTTGGGTGAATTTTGGCCCATTCCTCCTGACAGAACTGGTGTAACTGAGTCAGGTTTGTAGGCCTCCTTGCTCGCACACGCTTTTTCAGTTCTGCCCACAAATATTCTGTAGGATTGAGACCAAGCTTTATCTTCCTGACTGATGTCTTGAGATGTTACTTCAATATATCCACATAATTTTCCTACCTCATGATGCCATCTATTTTGTGCCATCTAAGTGCACCAGTCCCTCCTGCAGCAAAGCACCTCCACAACATGATGCTGCCAAATGATGTCAATTTGCCTATCAGAAGCTTCTAAAGCCATTACATCTGTTTAAAGACACAGTCAACTTAATGTATGTAAACTTCTGACCCACTGGAATTGTGATATAGTGAATTATAAGTGAAATAATCTGTTGTAAACCATTTTTGGAAGAATTACTTGTCATGCAGAAAGTATATGTCCTAACTGACTTGCCAAAACTATAGTTTGTTAACATGAAATCTGTGGTTGAAAAATGAGTTTTAATGACTTCAACCTAGTTGTATGTAAACTTCCGACTTCAACTGTATTTTAGGTCTGAGATTTGAGTTGACGCTAGTAGGGGAGCTGGAAACACAAAGGCCTTTAAATGAGTGTCAACTTCCCCGTTGGCCTCATCTTTATTAGATAACTGGGTATTTTATATGAATAGCAATTTACTGACCTGGTTTTTGTTTCTACACGTTCATTTTGGTTCTGAGAAGGTACTGCTGAATGGTTGTGGAGCACATGGTACTGCTGAATGGTTGTGGAGCACATGGTTCTGAGAAAGTACTGCTGAATGTTTCATATAATGTTTTATCAAATTCTATTGACATGTTACATCACAGAACCAATTGAGGTAGTACCTGTATTGGGTGTTTTTTATACTCTCTACAAAAGCAGCTGTATCATTAGCATGGTTCATAATAAACTGGTTGTGATGTTTCCTATATGTGCTTATGTTTATTATGGATCCCCATTCATTCCTGCCAAGGCAGCAGCTACTCTTCCTGGGTTCCAGCAAAATTAAGGCAGTTATACAATTTAAAAAACATTACAGTACATTAATAACCGACTTCACAGCACATTGTGTGCCCTCAGGCCCCTACTCCACTACCACATACAACACAAAATCCATGTGTACGTGTGTGTATAGTGCATATGTTATCGTCTGTGTGTATGCATGTGTCTGTGCCTAAGTTGGTGTTGCTTCACAGTCCCCGCTGTTCCATAAGCTGTATTTTTATCTGTTTTTTAAATCAGATTCTACTGTTTGCATCAGTTACTTGATGTGGAATAGAGTTTCATGTAGTCATGGCTCTATTTAGTACTGTGCACCTCCCATAGTCTGTTCTGGACTAGGGGACTGTGAGGAGTGTCTTGTGGGGTATGCATTATGGGTGTCAGAGCTGTGCACCAGTAGTTCAAACAGACAGCTTGGTGCATTCAACATGTCAATACCTCTCTTACATACAAGTAGTGATTTAAGTCAATCTGTAATTTTCCTAAATCCAGGTATGACAAAACCTGAGCCTGTATGACCTGCCTCGTTCATAGTGTTGTTTAAAGACAGAGTGGCGCTTTATTTTTTATCATAAATTTCTCTCAGCCAATCATCAGTCATTTGTGTAAGTGCTGTGCTTGTTGAGTGTCCTTCCCTATAAGCGTGCTGGAAGTCTGTTGTCAATTTATTAACTGTAAAATAGCATTGTTTCTGGTCAAACACAAACTTTACTAAGGGTTGGTAACAGGCTGATTGGTCGGCTATTTGAGCCAGTAAAGGGGGCTTTCCTATTCTTAGGTAGCTGCCTGAGGGCACACACTTTCTAGATGTGTTGGTTATTACTGAGACGTGGTTAAGGAAGAGTGTTTTGAATACTGATGTTAACCTTTCTGGTTACAACCTTTTTCGGCAAGACAGATCTTCCAAAGGTGGGGGTGTGGCAATTTTTACCAAGGATCACCTTCAGTGCTCGGTTGTCTCCACCAAGTCTGTCCCCAAACAATTTGATTTGCTGGTTTTAAGTATTCAACTTTCAAATAGCTCTTTGTTGACTGTTGCTGGGTGCTATCGTCCTCCATCAGCACCGGCCTGTACCCTACCTGCCCTAAGCTCTCTCCTGGCCCCTTACACTAAGTCTGAATTTGTCCTGCTAGGTGACCTAAACTGGGACATGCTTAAACCACCTGACCAAGTCCTAAAGCAATGGGACTCCCTAAATCTTTCTCAGATTATTAGCAAGAAAAGGCTACTCTTCTTGATGTTATCCGCACAAATAATCCTGATAGGTACAGTGGGGAGAACAAGTATTTGATACAGTGCCGATTTTGCAGGTTTTCCTACTTACAAAGCATGTAGAGGTCTGTAATTTTTATCATAGGTACACTTCAACTGTGAGAGACAGAATCTAAAACAAAAATCCAGAAAATCACATTTTAAATAATTAATTTGCATTTTATTGCATGACATCAGTATTTGATCACCTACCAACCAGTAAGAATTCTGGCTCTCACAGACCTGTTAGTTTTTCTTTAAGAAGCCCTCCTGTTCTCCACTCATTACCTGTATTAACTGCACCTGTTTGAACTCGTTATCTGTATAAAAGACACCTGTCCACACATTCAATCAAACAGACTCCAACCTCTCCACAATGGCCAAGACCAGAGAGCTGTGTAAGGACATCAGGGATAAAATTATAGACCTGCACAAGGCTGGGATGGGCTGCAGGACAATAGGCAAGCAGCTTGGTGAGAAGGCAACAACTGTTGGCGCAATTATTAGAAAATGGAAGAAGTTCAAGATGACGGTCAATCTCCCTCGGTCTGGGGCACCATGCAAGATCTCACCTCGTGGGGCATCAATGATCATGAGGAAGGTGAGGGATCAGCCCAGAACTACACGGCGGGACCTGGTCAATGACCTGAAGAGAGCTGGGACCACAGTCTCAAAGAAAACCATTAGTAACACACTACGCCGTCATGGATTAAAATCCTGCAGCGCACGCAAGGTCCCCCTGCTCAAGCCAGCGCATGTCCAGGCCCGTCTGAAGTTTGCCAATGACCATCTGGATGAACCAGAGGAGGAATGGGAGAAGGTCATGTGGTCTGATGAGACAAAAATAGAGCTTTTTGGTCTAAACTCCACTCGCCGTGTTTGGAGGAAGAAGAAGGATGAGTACAACCCCAAGAACACCATCCCAACCGTGAAGCATTGAGGTGGAAACATTCTTTGGGGATGCTTTTCTGCAAAGGGGACAGGACGACTGCACCGTATTGAGGGGAGGATGGATGGGGCCATGTATCGAGAGATCTTGGCCAACAACCTCCTTCCCTCAGTAAGAGCATTGAAGATGGGTCGTGGCTGGGTCTTCCAGCATGACAACGACCCGAAACACACAGCCAGGGCAACTAAGGAGTGGCTCCGTAAGAAGCATCTCAAGGTCCTGGAGTGGCCTAGCCAGTCTCCAGACCTGAACCCAATAGAAAATCTTTGGAGGGAGCTGAAAGTCCGTATTGCCCAGCGACATGGCTGCTCAGTGAAACGACCTGTCCTGATTTGTCATAGACGCTTGGTAAAACACTTTAATGAGAAAGTCTTCCTTCATGAACTGGCTTCTGTAAAATGGAATCAGTGGTATTGTTAACAAACATGCCCCCATAAAGAAAATGAGAAGTAAAAAACGGGTTCAGCCCCTGGTTCACTGTGATCTTGCAGAGTTACGCTTACTTAGGCTGACTGGCTCTCGTTCAGGCAAATTAGAAATAAGTGCACTCAGGCTATCCGGAAGGCCAAAGTTAGTTACTTTAGGGAAAGGTATCTCTGTGTGAGTCTAACCCCAAGAAATTCTGGGAAACGGTTAAAGACCTGGAGAATAAACCCTCCTCCTCACAGCTGCCCATGTCCCTTAAAGTTGATGATGTGGTTGTTACTGACAACATGGCGGAGCTCTTTAATGTTAAGTCCACCCTGCTTTATATACTATACTGTTGCTGACAGTAGCATGAAACCATGACAACAATACCCTGCTTTTCTTCTGGCTAGTCTTTCCTCCCTAGTAACTGGATCTGCGTTAACCTTTTGTCTGTGCCGTGCAGTCCTCTCCTTATTAGACAACACCATCTACGGTATAAAGATAATGTGCCTTGAAATACCTTAAAATGCCATAAAAAGTTTTTCCTTGGAGGCGGTTACTGAGTCCAAGGTGCTAAAGGAGCTCCTGAAACTGGGTCAGATGGTTTAGACCCTTTCTTCTTTAAGGTTGCTGCCCCTATCGTCGCCAAGCCTATTGCGGACCTTTTTAACCTGTCTCTCCGTTCTGGGGAGGTTCCCATTGCTTGGAAGGCAGCCACGGTTAGTCCTTTATTTAAAGGGGGAGATCGAGCTGATCCTAACTGTTAGAGGCCTATTTCTATTTTGCCCTGTTTATCAAAAGTGTTGGAAAAACTTGTCAATAATGAACTGACTGGCTTTCTTGATGTCTATAGTATTCTCTCTGGTATGCAATCTGGTATGACGCTACAAGCTGGGCACACCTGTATTTGGGGAGTTTCATTTCTAGGAAGTGTCTTCCAAACTGCTTCCATTTAAGTATGATGGAGGCCACGTTGTTCTTGGGGACCTTAAATGCTGCAGAACGTTTTTGGTACCCTTTCCCAGATCTGTGCCCCGACACAATCGTGTCTCGGAGCTCTACGGACAATTCCTTCGACCTCATGGCTTGGTTTTTGCTCTGACATGCACTGTCAACTGTGGGACCTTATATAGACAGGTGTTGTGTGCCTTTCCAAATCATGTCCAATCAGTTGAATTTACCACAATTGAAACATCTCAAGGATGATCAATGGAAACAGGATGCACCTGAGCTGAATTTAGAGTCTTCTAGTAAAGGGTGTGAATAGTTATGTAAATAATATTTCCGTTTTTTATTTTTTTATAAATGTGCTAAAATGTCATGTGTTTTTGCTTTGTCATTATGGGTTATTGTGTGTAGATTGATGAGGAAATAATGTAATTTAATCCATTTTAGAAAAATGCTGTAACGTAACAAAATGTGGAGAAAGTCAAGGGGTCTGAATACTTTCCGAATGCACTGTATTAGTCTACTATAGCTGGAGTCGATCTCTCCCTCCTCCTCCCTACTCTCCTGTGTCACTTGCTCCCTCCCCCTCCTGCTAGAGCATCACCCTCTCACGCTTCATCAGCTCTGGATAATAAAGTAGCTTAAAAAATACATTTTCTCTCACTCCACTTGGTAATGAACTCTGCATTAGTGACGGGTTTATTTTATGCCTGCTACGTTAGGTTATGGTCACCTTATCATCCCCAGCTTTTATTTATTTGATTTACAATGACAGCCTACCTACAGGGTCAACTCCTGGAGAAAATTAGGGTTAAGTGCCTTGCTCAAGGACACAGACGGGTTTTTTCACCTTGTCGGCTCGGGTATTCGAACCAGTGACCTTTCGGTTACTGGCCCACTGCTCTAACCGCTACGCTACCTGCCACCCCAATTGGCTCATTCATCCTCTCTCCTCTCCCCTGTGACTATTCCCCAGTAAAAAAGGCTGGGTAAATAAACAGTTAATAATAAATAACTAGGGTGGTTAACCTCGACCTTTACCCAAGCTATTTCATAGATAAGCCTTGCCTACACTACAGCTCCGCCTCCAAACACCTTACAAAATACTTACAAAAAATACCTTACAAATTACTGACTAAAAATACCTTACAAATTACTGACTAAAAATACCTTACAAAATACTCACTAAAAATACCTTACAAATTACTCTCTCGGTCCCAGCTTTGATGCACCTGTACTGACCTTGCCTTCTGTATGATAGCGGGGTGAACAGGCAGTGGCTCGGGTGGTTGATGTCTTTGATGATCTTTTAGGCCTTCCTGTGGCAACAGGTGCTGTAGGTGTCCAGGAGGGCGGGAAGTTTGCCCACAGTAATGCGTTGGGAAGACCGCACCACCCTCTGGAGTGCTTTGCGGTTAAGGGTGGTGCAGTTGCCGTACCAGGCGGTGGTGCAACCGGACAGGGTGCTCTCAATTGTGCATCTGTAGAAGTTTGTGAGGGTTTTAGGTGTTAAGCCAATTTTCTTCATCCTCCTGAGGTTGAAGAGGTGCTGTTGAGCATTCTTCACCACACTGTCTGTGTGGGTGGACCATTTCAGTTTGTCAGTGATGTGTACGCCGAGGAACTTGAAGCTTTCCACCTTCTCCACTGCGGTCCCATCGATGTGGATCAAGAGGTGCTTCCTCTGCTGTTTCCGGAAGTCCACGATCATCTCCTTAGTTTTGTTGACGTTGAGTGACAGGTTATTTTCCTGGCACCACACTCCCAGAGCCCTCACCTCCTCCCTGTAGGCTGTCTCATCGTTGTTGGTAATCAAACCTACTATTGTAGTGTCATCTACAAAGTTGATGATTGAGTTGGAGGCGTGCTTGGCCATGCAGTCATGGGTGAACAGGGAGTACAGGAGGGGGCTGAGCACACATCCTTGTGGGGCCCCAGTGTTTGAGGATCTGCGAAGAGTAGGTGTTGTTTCCTACCTTCACCACCTGTGGGCGACCTGTCAGGAAGTCCAGGACCCAGTTGCACAGGGCGGGGTTCAGACCCAGGGCCTCAAGCTTGATGATGAGCTTGGAGGGTACTATGTTGTTGATAGATAGATAGATAGATAGATAGATAGATAGATAGATAGATAGATAGATAGATAGATAGATAGATAGATAGATAGATAGATAGATAGATAGATAGATAGATAGATAGATAGATAGATAGATAGATAGATAGATAGATAGATAGATAGATAGATAGATAGATAGATAGAGAGGTACTTTATTGATCCCCCGGGGGGGAAATTTCATTGCTGAGCTATAGTCAATGAACAGCATTCTTACATAGGTATGCCTCCTATCCAGATGGGATAGGGCAGTGTGTATTGTGGTGGTGATTGCATCATCTGTGGATCTATTGGAAACGGTAAGCAAATTGAAGTGGGTCTAGGGTGTCAGGTATAATCATGTAGTAACCAAAAAAGTGTTAAACAAATATATATATTATATTTGAGATTCTTGTTGCCACCCTTTGCCTTGATGACAGCTTTGCACGCTTTTGGCATTCTCTCAACCAGCTTCATGAGGTAGTCACCTGGAATGCATTTCAACTAACAGGTGTGCCTTTCCTTTCTTTCCTTTTTAATGCATTGAGCCAGTTGTCAGTTGTGTTGTGTCAAGGTAGGGGCGGTATACAGAAGATAGTTCTATTCTACACAAGCAATGGACATTAGACCTGTGTAAATCTGTCCTTTGGTCTGACGAGTCCAAATATGAAATTTTTTGTTCCAACCGCTGTGTCTTTGTGAGACGCGGAGTAGGTGAGCGGATGATCTCCGCATGTGTAGTTCACATCGTGAATCATAGAGGAGGAGGTGTGATGGTGTGGGGGTGCTTTGCTGGTGACACTGTCTGTGATTTATTTCAAATTCAAGGCACACTTAACCAGCATGGCTACCACAGCATTCTGTAGCGATACGCCATCCAATCTGGTTTGTGCTTAGTGGAACTATCATTTGTTTTTCTACAGGATAATGACCCAACACACCTCCAGGCTGTGTAAGGGCTATTTGACCAAGATGACCTGGCCTCTACAATCACCCGACCTCAACCCAATTGAGATGGTTTGGGATGAGTTGGTCTGCGGAGTGAAGGAAAAGCAGCCAACAAGTGCTCAGCATATGTGGGAACTCCTTCAATACTGTTGGAAAAGCATTCCAGGTGAAGCTGGTTGAGAGAATGCCAAGAGTGTGCAAAGCTGTCATCAAGACAAAGGTTGGCTACTTTGAAGAATCTTTGAAAATCGAAAATATATTTTGATTTGTTTAACACTTTTTTGGTTACTACATGATTCCATATGTGTTTTTTCACAGTTTTGATGTCTTCACTAATATTCTACATGCAGAAAATAGTAAAATAAAGAAAACCCTTGAACGAGTTGGTGTGTCCAGACTTTTGACTGGTACTGTTTCTACACGTCTGTCACGGATCTGGGCGATTAACGACCAAGGCGCAGCGCTCTCAATGTTCAACATATTTTATTAAATAAGAACAGAACTCGATCCGTAACCTGAGTGTCGCTCACACTAGAACTAAACAAACAAACAATAATCCAGGTTACAACATAAACAGGTTCCCCAATTAGAGGCAATGCCAAACAGCTGCCTCTAATTGGGGACCAAACACAAAACCACATAGACTTGACTAGAAACCCCTGTCAGGCCCTGACCATCACAACATAGAGAATATTCAGAGCCTGACAACATCATGAATTTGGGGTTAAAAATTCAGCCCATAACAGGTTTCACAATTTCCTTGTTTTTTAAAGAAAAGCACATTTTTTTGTCAATTTGAAATAACATCAGATTGATCAGAAATACAGTGTAGACATGGTTAATGTTGTAAATGACTATTGTAGCTGGAAACGGCTGATTTTTAATGGAATATCTACATAGGTGTACAGAGGCCCATTATCAGCAACCATCACTCCTGTGTTCCAATGGCACGTTGTGTTAGCTAATCCAAGTTTATAATTTTAAAAGGCTAATTGATCATTAGAAAACCTTTTTGCAATTATGTTAGCACAGCTGAAAACTGTTGTGCTGATTAAAGAAGCAATAAAACTGTCCTTCTTTAGACTAGTTGAGTATCTGGAGCATCAGCATTTGTGGGTTCGGTTACAGGCTCAAAATGGCCAGAAACAAAGAACTTTCTTCTGAAACTCGTCAGTCTATTCTTGTTCTGAGAAATGAAGGCTATTCCATGCAGAAATTGCCAAGAAACTGAAGATCTCGTACAACGCTATACTACTTCCTTCACAGAACAGCGCCAACTGGCTCTAACCAGAATAGAAAGAGGAGTGGGAGGCCCCGGTGCACAACTGAGCAAGAGGACAATTACATTAGAGTGTCTAGTTTGAAAAACAGACACCTCACAAGTCCTGGCAGCTTAATTAAATAGTACCCGCAAAACACCAGTCTCAACGTCAACAGAAGAGGCGACTCTCTACTTTTGCCCATCTTAATATTTTATTTGTATTGGCCAGTCTGAGATATGGCTTTTTCTTCGCAACTCTGCCTAGAAGGCCAGCATCCCAGAGTCTCCTCTTCACTGTTGACGTTGAGACTGGTGTTTTGTGGGTACTATTTAATGAGCAATAGGCCACACATCTGCTGCAGGTCTAAAGTTCCATTTGGCCCTTGTGTTCTCCGTTCAGTACAAAGTCCTACTGACTTTGCTGAAGTAGGCAAAACGAAGCACGAGGGACGCATCTAAAAATGCATTTAACAAATTAAATGGACTGTAAAGGCACTAGATTATCAATTAACTTGAACTAATTAAGTATTTTGTTGAGGCTTTGAATTTTACTTAAGTTATTCATTTTCTAAAGATTTGTAGGAGTAAGGAGTTATTTTATGCACGCAGATAACTAGATGACACCTGATAACACTTGTGTGTGTGTTGTGACAGATTAAACATTAATTGATCTACCCACTAATGCCCTCCTGTCAATGGAAAGGTGCTTCGCCTACTCCTATCCAACACTTCCAGCCTGCGTGTTGCACCAACACCTGTGACTGAAAATGAGCTCCGGGTTCGGACAGGTACTGACAGCGGTCGGGGAGTTCGGAACTTTTCAGAAGCGATTGTTGGCGGCGATATGCTTCCCGAACATCTTCAACGGGTTCCACATGTTCTGTCAGGTGTTTACGGGGATGAACTTCCCTCACCACTGTAACACCGACTGGATCAGGACACAGGGACCCAACCTGACCACCGATAGGCAAAAGAACCTCACCCTTCCACCACTGGAGGAAGGCCCTGGGTTCCAGTCCTGTAAGATGTACACTCCGGTGGATTTGGACTTGGTGACTATTGAAGAGTACGGGATAAACAGTACCATCTCCTGCAGGGATGGATGGAAGTATGAGGCTCCCCAAGGGACCACCAGCCTGGTGACTGAGGTAGGGTCATAGAATAGGGTAGGTTCTTCTCTACACCTGTTTGAGATGGGCCGGTTAGTTGGGGAAGACAATGGGTCAGAGCCAATACTAAATATCTGTTGATCCTGCAGTCTGAATTAATCATAATTATTCCACATTACCTCTCTTATTCCACCATCAGTTATGCCTCAATCTGATCGTCAGTTGGATCTGCTCCCTGTTCCAGACTTTAGACTTGTGGAACATGTTTGTCTCTCCAACTGTACTGTAGGACAATAACATGAAGAACAATGATTAAAATGCAGTAGAACAATGCTGCCTAACTTCTCTACTAGCCAACTATTGTAGGTCTCTCTCTTTTGATTACTCTATAATAATGTCTCTATTCAGGTTATGCTAATATAATTATTATAGAAATTATATAGGACTTTGATGTGATTGAACCTGAACACTCTTTATGACATAGTGACAGACAGACTGACTGAGAACTGATCGACAGGCTGAGGACTGATCGACGGACACAGACAGACAGACAGACAGACAGACAGACAGACAGACAGGAGGACAGACTGTTGGAGGACAGACTGACAGACAGACTAAGGACTGATCGACGGACACAGACAGACAGACAGACAGACAGGAGGACAGACTGTTGGAGGACAGACTGACAGACAGACTGAGGACTGATCGATGGATACAGACACAGACAGACAGAGGACAGACTGTCGGAGGACTGACAGACAGACTGAGGACTGATCAACGGAGACAGACAGACAGACAGTCGGAGGACAGACAGACAGACAGACAGTCGGAGGACAGACAGACAGACAGTCGGAGGACAGACAGACAGACAGTCGGAGGACAGACAGACTGACAGAGGACTGACAGGCAGACACAGAGTGACAGAGGACAGAAAGACAGACCGGCAGCACTGGACTCAGTGGGCTGTTTCCATAATGATGTTAGACTTGGCAGCTGTTTCCATAATGATGTTAGACTTGGCAGCTGTTTCCATAATGATGTTAGACTTGGCAGCTGTTTCCATAATGATGTTAGACTTGGCAGCTGTTTCCATATTGATGTTAGACTTGGCAGCTGTTTCCATACTGATGTTAGACTTGGCAGCTGTTTCCATACTGATGTTAGACTTGGCAGCTGTTTCCTGTTTCTTGTCTTTTTCAGACCTAAATCATCATACATCATACTGTTCCTCCCATTCAGACTGTGCGTCTGTGTCTTGACTTTCTAGACTACATGTACTATATAGACTACATGTACTATCTAGACTACATGTACTGTGTAGGGCAGGCTGTACTATCTAGACTACATGTACTATCTAGACTACATGTACTATCTAGACTACATGTACTATCTAGACTACATGTACTATCTAGACTACATGGTTGTATCATCTAGACTACATGTACTGTGTAGGGGAGGCTGTACTATCTAGACTACATGTACTATCTAGACTACATGTACTATCTAGACTACATGTACTATATAGACTACATGTACTGTGTAGAGCAGGTTATACTCTCAGGACTACATGTACTATCTAGACTACATGTACTGTGTAGGGCAGGCTGTACTATCTAGACTACATGTACTGTGTAGGGCAGGCTGTGCTATCTAGACTACATGTACTGTGTAGGGCAGGCTGTACTATATAGACCACATGTACTATCTAGACTACATGTACTGTGTAGGGGAGGCTGTACTATCTAGACTACATGTACTGTGTAGGCCAGGCGGTACTACCTAGACTACATGTACTATATAGACTACATATACTGTTTAGGGGAGGCTCATGAAATAAAATCCTCCCTCATCTTGAACAGCACTGACATCCACTGGTGTAGACTACATGTTCTGAACAGAACAGATATGTCTCCACGAACAGAACAGATACTGTATGTCTCCACAAACAGAACAGATATGTCTCCAAGAACAGAACAGATATGTCTCCACGAACAACAGATATGTCTCCACGAACAGAACAGATATGTCTCCAAGAACAGAACAGATATGTCTCCACGAACAGAACAGATATGTCTCCACGAACAGAACAGATATTTATTACAGAACAGATATGTCTCCACGAACAGAACAGGTATGTATCCACGAACAGAACAGATATGTCTCCAAGAACAGAACAGATATGTCTCCAAGAACAGAACAGATATGTCTCCACGAACAACAGATATGTCTCCACGAACAGAACAGATATGTCTCCAAGAACAGAACAGATATGTCTCCACGAACAGAACACATATGTCTCCACGAACAGAACAGATATGTCTCCACGAACAGAACAGATATGTCTCCACGAACAGAACAGATATGTCTCCACGAACAGAACAGATATTTATTACAGAACAGATATGTCTCCAAGAACAGAACAGATATTTATTTCAGAACAGATATGTCTCCACGAACAGAACAGATATGTCTCCACAAACAGAACAGATATTTATTACAGAACAGATATTTATTACAGAACAGATATTTATCACTGAACATATATGTCTCCAAGTACAACCTGTTTTCTGCTGTTTTCACACCATGTCCTTATTATGCATTCTTTACTACAGTGGGGTGAACAAGTATTTGATACACTGCCGATTTTGCAGGTTTTCCTACTTACAAAGCATGTAGAGGTCTGTACATTTTATCATAGGTACACTTCAACTGTGAGAGACGGAATCTAAAACAAAAATCACATGATTTTTTAATAATTAATTTGCATTTTATTGCATGACATAAGTATTTGATCACCTACCAACCAGTAAGAATTCCGGCTCTCACAGACCTGTTAGTTTTTCTTTAAGAAGCCCTCCTGTTCTCCACTCATTACCTGTATTAACTGCACCTGTTTGAACTCGTTACCTGTATAAAAGACACCTGTCCACAACCTCAATCAAACAGACTCCAACCTCTCCACAATGGCCAAGACCAGAGAGCTGTGTAAGGACATCAGGGATAAAATTGTAGACCTGCACAAGGCTGGGATGGGCTACAGGACAATAGGCAAGCAGCTTGGTGAGAAGGCAACAACTGTTGGCGCAATTATTAGAAAATGGAAGAAGTTCAAGATGACGGTCAATCTCCCTCGGTCTGGGGCACCATGCAAGATCTCACCTCGTGGGGCATCAATGATCATGAGGAAGGTGAGGGATCAGCCCAGAACTACACGGCGGGACCTGGTCAATGACCTGAAGAGAGCTGGGACCACAGTCTCAAAGAAAACCATTAGTAACACACTACACCGTCATGGATTAAAATCCTGCAGCGCGCACAAGGTCCCCCTGCTCAAGCCAGCGCATGTCCAGGCCCGTCTGAAGATTGCCAATGACCATCTGGATGATCCAGAGGAGGAATGGGAGAAGGTCATGTGGTCTGATGAGACAAAAATTGAGCTTTTTGGTCTAAACTCCACTCGCCGTGTTTGGAGGAAGAAGAAAGATGAGTACAACCCCAAGAACACCATCCCAACCGTGAAGCATGGAGGTGGAAACATCATTCTTTGGGGATGCTTTTCTGCAAAGGGGACAGGACGACTGCACCGTATTGAGGGGAGGATGGATGGGGCCATGTATCGCGAGATCTTGGCCAACAACCTCCTTCCCTCAGTAAGAGCATTGAAGATGGGTCGTGGCTGGGTCTTCCAGCATGACAACGACCCGAAACACACAGCCAGGGCAACTAAGGAGTGGCTCCGTAAGAAGCATCTCAAGGTCCTGGAGTGGCCTAACCAGTCTCCAGACCTGAACCCAATAGAAAATCTTTGGAGGGAGCTGAAAGTCCGTATTGCCCAGTGACAGCCCCGAAACCTGAAGGATCTGGAGAAGGTCTGTATGGAGGAGTGGTCCAAAATCCCTGCCTCAGTGTGTGCAAACCTGGTCAAGAACTACAGGAAACGTATGATCTCTGCAATTGAAAACAAAGGTTTCTGTACCAAATATTAAGTTCTGCTTTTCTGATGTATCAAATACTTAATTAAGTATTAAATTAATTACTTAAAAATCCAATGTGATTTTCTGGATTTTTGTTTTAGATTCCGCCACTCACAGTTGAAGAGTACCTATGATAAAAATGACAGACTTCTACATGCTTTGTAAGTGGGAAAACCTGCAAAATCGGCAGTGTATCAAATACTTGTTCTCCCCACTGTATGGTTCTCCCTGACTCCTCTACTTTCTTCTCCTCCCCTCTTCCTCTAATCCTCCTCTCCTCCTGCTCTCCTCCTCTCCTCTCCTCCTCTTGCCCTCCTCCTCCTCTCTTCAGTTCAACCTGGTGTGTGCCAACAGTGGTCTGAACGAGGCGTCCCAGTCCATCTACATGGCAGGGCTCCTGATTGGTGCACTGGTGTTTGGGCCAATGGCAGACAGGTATGGACTCATCCAGTGTTTCCCCTAGGATTTCTTTTCAGCAGTGGTGGCAAGGGTAGCAGGGTGTTTGGTGGGGGAGGGGTAGGGGGGTGCATTGCTACAAGCGTTAGCACAATGACAAGCTAGCTGTTCCCATAGACATCCAGTCATTGAACCAAGAACTATTAATTTTAAATGATCCTATCAGAGTTTAAGGGCTTGTAGGTAAGCATTTCTCCGTAAGGTCCACCTGTTGTATTTGTCGCATGTGGCAAATAAAATTGTATTTGATTTGACTCATCCTGTCAGAGATCTGAAACATCTGCCCACCCCTGGTGAAACACTTCCCTCACCTCACCTCTTCTCCTCTCCTCTCCTCTCCTCTCCTCTCCTCTCCTCTCCTCTCCTCTCCTCTCCTCTCCTCTCCGCTCCTCAGGTATGGTAGGCGTTTTGTGGTCCTCCTCTCTCTGCTCGTCCAGCTGTTGTTCGGCGTGGGAGCAGCCTTCTCTCCCAACATCTATGTTTACATAGCCTTCAGATTCATGGTCGGCACCACCATCTCAGGCGTCGCTATAAACACGTATGTCTTAGGTAGGTACACTGCGATGTTATACTATATAACTACCTTTTCACGTAGTGAAAACTGAAACTCTCAACTTTCAAATGCAAGGTACAGTTGTTTATTTCCCAGAAATAAGCTGTGTTAGAGCTGGGCTGGAACAAAATCCTGCACACCCAGCAGCCCTCTAGGACCCAAGTTGCCCACTTCCATACTAGATATTTGACATGGCCATCGGAAACCAACCTCTCTAACCAGGTGCTGAGTGGACTGTTAACAAAGGAGGGTTCTGTTCACCACTGACCTCAACCCCTGACCTCTGACCAGGTGCTGAGTGGACTGGTAACAACAGGAGGGCTCTGTTCACGATCTTCTCCCACTGTTTCTATGCCATCGGTCTGATGCTGTTGTCTGGGATCGCCTACGGGGTCAGAGACTGGAGGATCCTACAGCTGGTCCTCTCCGGCCCTGTCCTGTTCCTCGGGGTATTCTACTGGTACGTTCTGACCTCTGACCTCTAACCTGTCAGTCTGTCAGCTGGTCCTCTCCAGCCCTGTCCTGTTCCTCTGGGTATTCTACTGGTACGTTCTGACCCCTGACCTCTAACCTGTTAGTCTGTCAGCTGGTCATATGCAGCCCTGTCCTGGCAGTGGGGGTTTTCTACTGGTACTTCTCTAACCTCCAACCCTTGACCTCTAACCCCTGACCCGTCAGTCTGTCAGCTGGTGCAGAGGTGTGGTTTTAGAGCAGCCTACTCCCCCCATCTCTTTTGTAGACCAATCATTCACTCCCCGTCCCTGATCATCTGTTAGGATCCTCCCGGAGTCAGCTCGGTGGCTGATGACCCAGGGCCGACAGGAGGAGGCTCGTCTGGAGGTCCGCAGAGCAGCCAGAGTCAACGGAAGGGAGGTCCCTGAAGCCCTACTGAACAAGGTTAGTTATACCGACATCACTATCACCCTAAACTCCATCAGGTTATCATTACTATCATACTAACATCCAGCAGGTTGTCATCACTATCATCCTAATATCCAGCAGGTTATTATCACTATCATCCTAACATCCAGCAGGTTGTCATCACTATCATCCTAACATCCATCAGGTTATCATTACTATCGTCCTAACACCCAGCAGGTTGTCATCACTATCATCCTAACACCCAGCAGGTTATCATCACTATCATCCTAACACCCAGCAGGTTATCATCACTATCATCCTAACACCCAGCAGGTTATCATCACTATCATCCTAACAGCCAGCAGGTTGTCATCACTATCATCCTAACACCCATCAGGTTATCATTACTATCATACTAACATCCAGCAGGTTGTCATCACTATCATCCTAATATCCAGCAGGTTATTATCACTATCATCCTAACATCCAGCAGGTTGTCATCACTATCATCCTAACATCCATCAGGTTATCATTACTATCATCCTAACATCCAGCAGGTTATCATCTAACACCTAGCAGCTTATCATCCTAGCATCCAGCAGGTTGTCATCACTATCATCCTAACACCCAGCAGGTTATCATTACTATCGTCCTAACACCCAGCAGGTTATCATCACTATCATTCTAACACCCAGCAGGTTGTCATCACTATCATCCTAACACCCAGCAGGTTATCATCACTATCATCCTAACACCCAGCAGGTTATCATCACTATCATCCTAACACCCAGCAGGTTATCATCACTATCATCCTAACAGCCAGCAGGTTGTCATCACTATCATCCTAACACCCAGCAGGTTATCATCACTATCATCCTAACACCCAGCAGGTTATCATCACTATCATCTATCATCAGAACAGAACAGCTGTACTTCCTCCTAACTCTACTGTACCTCCTCCTCCTCCTAACTCTACTGTACCTCCTCCTAACTCTACTGTACCTCCTCCTAATTCTACTGTATCTTCCTCTGCAGATGGAGGTGGAGGGCTCTACCAAGACAGGCACCATGTTGGACCTCTTCAGGATCCCCTACCTGAGAAAACGGGCTCTCATTCTGTCCTATATCTGGTCAGTACCTCATTCTCTGCTCTATCTGGTCAGTATGATACTGTATCTGTCACCCTCTCCACCTGTTCGATCAGCAACTACCCATGATTGACCATATTGAAATTACAGTGGTATGACTGACACTCAATCCAAAAGTACTGAATTGTCATAAAAAATCCATGCTTTATATCAAATTCCTTATGTTAAGCAAACCAGATAGTACGGTTTTTAAAATGTACAAATAGACAGGGTCGCACTCCAACACTCAGACATAATTTACAAACATGGTATTTGTATTAAGTGAGTCAGTAGGGATGACAAGGCATATTGATAAGTGCTTGAATTGGACCGTATTGCTTTTCTGCTTGAGCATTCAAAATGTACTGAGTACTTTTGGGTTTCATAGAAAATGTATGGGAGTAAATAGTACATATTTTCTGTAGGAATGTAGTAGAGTGGGCCTCCCGAGTGCCACAGCGGTCTAAGGCACTGCATCGCAGCTGGGATTTACTTCCCACCGTGCTCTAGCGACTCCTTGATGTTAAATTCAAATCTAAGCCAGTATAACACTAATGTCGATGAAAATGTCCAAATCACCTTGATTGGAGATACACAACACACTCCCCACCTCTCGTCATGAGCAGTCACCGAGAAACATATACCGGATTTTTAACAGGTTCATTAGCATTGTTAGGAAAAAAATTACATTTTCCCAGACCTAGCTCAATGCCACCGTTCGGACTGAATTAGTTTGTAGGAGCAACAGTTTTGATTAAATGTATAATTTATCACCTTTTTGTGGTTTTCTGACAACGCTAATATCTTTTTTTAGCCTAAGCTTTTTTTAGCCGAAGCTGGGTCGAGCAACTCATCGCAGCTCATTGCACCATTATGTACTACAAAAGGTATATATTTGCAATCATAACAGTGAAAGTAGTTCTATCGATATCCATTGATGGAACATTATCTGTTGAGTTTAATAAGTGCAAATTATATTTTCTCTTGAAACATTTATTACGTCACGCTAGCTCGCAATAATTACCCATAATACCCAATTTTTATCATTACAAGTTACATAGATATTCCTTGCTTCCAATCTAAACGAACAAAACATCACAAAATGTTGTCATAATATATAAACAAACAGTTCTGAGCTGTTTTGGATGGGAAGCATACGGACGCCTTTACAAGACTTGTTTCAACACTAGCAGAAAGAAAAATGCCTTTTGATCTTATTCCAACATGGAGTTATAAAGCCATCAAACACACTCAGCCCCATCGCAGGGTTGGATGTCACCGTATGGGGTTGGTTGTTCACTACTAGCTTTTGTAACAGGAAATGAAGCTATATAGGATACAGTGTCTTAGAAATAGCGAAGCCTTTCTTTGAATGAACAATATTCCTAAAAAAATTAAGTATTTTATGCCGTAAGACATATAGATATGACATTTTGGGTACATTTGTGTGTGTGTGCGTGTGTTTGCACATGCATGTGTGTGTGACAGAAAAAATATTTGTGAGAGAGGCAATGAAAGAGCTCTTCATAGCAAAAGCACAAAAGAGCTTAGGATGTATTATAATGGAGTTAATAGTGACAACCAACCCCCCTCATTATCATGTGAATATGTAGATAATTCACTTGATAATGTTATGAAAAAAGGATTTATTGTTTGTATTGTGTCAACTCCTCTTTTGCGGCCGAAAAAAAAAATGGGGGCTAGTTTTCAGGCCTTGTGGACGGGATTTGAATAGTCATTGGCATCCCTGTCTCACCCCAAGGCACTGTGGAAAGAAATGGGTGTGTTTTTTGCCCATTTTAACCGCACACTTGTTGTTTGTGTACATGGATTTTAGAATGTTGTACTTTTTCCCCCCAACACCACTTTCCATCAATTTGTATAGCAGACCCTCGTGCCAAATTGAGTTGAAAGCTTTTTTGAAATCAACAAAGCTTGAGAAGACTTTGCCTTTGTTTTGAATTGTTTGTCCATCAGGGTGTGCAGGGTGAATACGTGGTCTGTCGTACGGTAATTTGGTAAAAAGCCAATTTGACATTTGCTCAGTACATTATTTTTGCTGAGGAAATGTCTGATGAGTCTGCTGTTAATGATAATGTAGAGGATTTTCCCAAGGTTGCTGATGACGCATATCCCACGGTAGTTATTGGGGTCAAATTTAGGGAATATGCCAGAGCTGAGGATGACTTAAAAAAATGTAAGTATAGCCAATTTGAATTTTTGGGCTCTCTCGCTCTCTCTCTCTCTCTCTCGCTCTCTCTTTCGCTCTCTCTCTCAGGTTTGTAACCAGTCTGGTGTACTACGGGGTGAGTCTAAACGTGGGTAACTTTGGTCTGGATATCTATCTGACCCAGCTGATCTTTGGTGTGGCTGAGCTCCCTGCCCGGTTGGGCTCCCTGCCCCTCATAGAACACTTTGGAAGGAGGATCTGTCAGGCCATCACCCTGTTCTTTGGAGGCACAGCCTGTCTCATTATTCTAGCTATTCCAGATGGTAATATGTATATTTTATGAAAGTGGGTCTTTTATGCTGTTATTTTAACACTTTTTACATTATTGTGTTGTTTTAACACTTGAATATCTTTATATTATTATATGATATTATTTGTTAATACAGCGCCACCCTTCCGCCCAGCACTTTTGTTGATAAACGGAGTAGGCTCCCCAGTGGCGCAGTGGTCTAAGACACTGCATCTCAGTGCTAGAGGCGTCACTACAGACAACCTGGTTCGAATCCAGACTATATCACAACCGGCCGTGATTGGGAGTCCCATAGGGCGGCGCACAATTAGCCCAGCATCGTCCGGGTTTGGCCGGTGTAGGCCGCCATTGTAAATAAGAATCTGTTCTTAACTGACTTGCCATGTTAAATAAAGGTTAAATAAAATAACATAAAATAAAAAAGGAGCATGTTGTAATATCCCAAACGACTGTTTCACCAATTAATTATTCTAGCTTTAAGTGTTATTTTTTAAAACTTAACACATTGTGATTTTAGTTATAATTCTTAAGCACATTTAACACTTTGTGTTTTTCAACCCGTTTAACAGATTCTTTGTCTGATTGTTTCTCCTCCCTCAGACCAGCCGGTAGTGATGACAGTCATAGCCGTGTTGGGGAAGTTTGCCCTGGCTGCCTCCTTCACCATCGTCTATGTTTACACAGCTGAGCTCTATCCCACTGTAGTGAGGTACGTTCATTACAGCCGAGCTCTATCCCACTGTAGTGAGGTGAGAAGTTCACACTACTAAAACACACTGGCTGGAACACACAGATACAAGCCTAAAAGTTTCAACCTATTTACATGCGTCTCACTTTATATTCAGTAGAATAAAGTAAACAAAGTCCTGCAGCCACTACAATGCTCCTAATACCACATGTTGAATCAGTAGATAGAATATTCAAATGAATATTCATGTTTTCCTTGATGATAACATAGCTGGATAACATGGGCATAGCTGGATAACATGGGCATAGCTGGATAACATGAGCATAGCTGGATAACATGAGCATAGCTGGATAACATGGGCATAGCTGGATAACATGAGCATAGCTGGATAACATGAGCATAGCTGGATAACATGAGCATAGCTGGATAACATGGGCATAGCTGGATAACATGAGCATAGCTGGATAACATGAGCATAGCTGGATAACATGGGCATAGCTGGATAACATGAGCATAGCTGGATAACATGAGCATAGCTGGATAACATGAGCATAGCTGGATAACATGGGCATAGCTGGATAACATATATATAACATCTATATAACAAGCACTAACTGTCATTGTTATAGTCTGGGATAATATACTGGGTTATAGTCTGGGATAATAGACTGGTTATAGTCTGGGATAATATACTGGGTTATAGTCTGGGATAATAGACTGGTTATAGTCTGGGATAATATACTGGGTTATAGTCTGGATAATATACTGGGTTATAGTCTGGATAATAGACGGGTTATAGTCTGGATAATAGACTGGTTATAGTCTGGATAATAGACTGGTTATAGTCTGGATAATAGACTGGTTATAGTCTGGATAATAGACTGGTTATAGTCTGGATAATAGACTGGTTATAGTCTGGATAATAGACTGGTTATAGTCTGGATAATAGACTGGTTATAGTCTGGATAATAGACTGGTTATAGTCTGGATAGTAGACTGGTTATAGTCTGGATAATAGACTGGTTATAGTCTGGATAATAGACTGGTTATAGTCTGGGATAATATACTGGGTTATAGTCTGGATAGTAGTCTGGTTATAGTCTGGATAGTAGTCTGGTTATAGTCTGGATAGTAGTCTGGTTATAGTCTGGGATAATAGACTGGGTTACAGTCTGGATAGTAGTCTGGTTATAGTCTGGGATAATAGACTGGTTATAGTCTGGATAATAGACTGGTTATAGTCTGGGATAATATACTGGGTTATAGTCTGGATAGTAGTCTGGTTATAGTCTGGATAGTAGTCTGGATAGTAGTCTGGTTATAGTCTGGATAGTAGTCTGGTTATAGTCTGGATAGTAGTCTGGTTATAGTCTGGATAGTAGTCTGGTTATAGTCTGGGATAATAGACTGGGTTACAGTCTGGATAGTAGTCTGGTTATAGTCTGGGATAATAGACTGGTTATAGTCTGGGATAATATACTGGGTTACAGTCTGGATAATAGTCTGGTTATAGTCTGGGATAATAGACTGGTTATAGTCTGGATAGTAGTCTGGTTATAGTCTGGGTGTATTGATTTTGGCAGTATGCAATAGTTGTAAACTAAACTTCCTTGATCTGTGCGTTCTCTTGCAGACAGAGCGGAGTGGGTCTGAACTCCATGTCTGCCCGTGTGGCTGGCATCCTTGCCCCCCTGATTAGACTGCTGGAGGTGTACCACTATTCCATCCCTATGGTAATCTATGGCACCCTGCCCTTCCTGGGGGGAGGCCTCTGTTTCCTGCTGCCTGAGACACTCAACACTGAGCTACAAGACCACACTGAACCACAGGAGAAGGACAAAGTGTGAGTATCATTATGGGGGGATGGGGAGGGGGGCGTATTTCTGCAAGTAGATTGCTTACATATGTTTTTGATTCTAGAACTCCTGAGAAGTTGAATCTTGAAAATGGACTAAGTCATTTAGAGAAGACAGAAGAACCAATGATCACAAAAATGTAAATGATTATTACTGTTTTATATTACCTTGAGCTTTACTTAGAGTATGTGGTTGTCTTGATTATGTATCAATATCACGTAGATATACTAGATGAATAATCAAAACATTTGTATAGATTTTTTATTAATTGAATGTTAAAATGTAATTTATATCACAAAACGCGTTTGATATAGGTGAACATTTCTTAATAAAAATACAAATTATAAAATATGTTTGTATAAATCACTTCTTCAGTTCCACATACATTTAGGTTTTTTAAAAAGTTTGTGTATATTGTTATTGTACTGCTATATGTTGCTGCATTGTTGGAGCTACAGTAGACTGTTGTACTTACAGTAGACTGTTGGACTTACAGTAGACTGTTGGATCTACAGTAGACTGTTGGATCTACAGTAGACTGTTGGACTTACAGTAGACTGTTGGACTTACAGTAGACTGTTGGACTTACAGTAGACTGTTGGACTTACAGTAGACTGTTGGCGTTACAGTAGACTGTTGGCGTTACAGTAGACTGTTTGATCTACAGTAGACTGTTGGAGTTACAGTTGACTGTTGGAGTTACAGTAGACTGTTGCTGCATTGTTGGAGCTACAGTAGACTGTTGGACTTACAGTAGACTGTTAGATCTACAGTAGACTGTTGGAGTTACAGTAGACTGTTGGAGTTACAGTAGACTGTTGGATCTACAGTAGACTGTTGGACTTACAGTAGACTGTTGGAGCTACTGTAGACTGTTGGAGCTAAAATGGATGCATAAGCATTTCACTGCACCTGGAATAACATCTGCAAAACTGTGTATACCACCAATAAACTTTAGATTTTATATAGAAAAGATTAAATCAGAATTCTGTTTGGGATCATCAGTAATGATTCATACTATTTGTCTGTAATTGCTTCTATAAAGTGGACTCTGATGCTGATTATAGTCAAGTGACTTAAACACAAGTGTATTCAGTATGTACAAGGTGTGAATAACCCAGGTGTATTCGGTATGTACAAGGTGTGAATAACCCAGGTGTATTCGGTATGTACAAGGTGTGAATAACCCAGGTGTATTCGGTATGTACAAGGTGTGAATAACCCAGGTGTATTCGGTATGTACAAGGTGTGAATAACCCAGGTGTATTCAGTATGTACAAGGTGTGAATAACCCAGGTGTATTCGGTATGTACAAGGTGTGAATAACCCAGGTGTATTCGGTATGTACAAGGTGTGAATAACCCAGGTGTATTCGGTATGTACAAGGTGTGAATAACCCAGGTGTATTCGGTATGTACAAGGTGTGAATAACCCAGGTGTATTCGGTATGTACAAGGTGTGAATAACCCAGGTGTATTCAGTATGTACAAGGTGTGAATAACCCAGGTGTATTCGGTATGTACAAGCTGTGAATAACCCAGGTGTATTCGGTATGTACAAGGTGTGAATAACCCAGGTGTATTCGGTATGTACAAGGTGTGAATAACCCAGGTGTATTCGGTATGTACAAGGTGTGAATAACCCAGGTGAATCCAAAGATGTGATCCAGTGTTGTCATGGTCACTTTCATGTCAGCTGAGAACACACAAAACATCAGACTTCTACTAGTTTTCCATAAAAACTACATTTTCCAGACTTTATAAAGTTACTTCCTTACTTTCATGAAATTAAAACGCTATAAAAACCCTTAATATATCCACCTGTCTGTGTGGTCACTAAATTCACCAATCAAGGCGCTCAATATGACGTTGGTGCACTTAGACCCCGGCATCTCATTGGTTCTCTGCAGCAACGCGGTCTTAGTGTTGGTTGTGGCCAAAGCCCTCGTCATAGTTCCCTTTCCTCCTGAACAGTTGCTGGTGTACATACTAGAACTCCCTGTACAGCGGAGCTGCTCATGCTACAACACTGCACACACCTTTATCTCATTTGCATACTTAATTGTTTAATTCCAGTGTTCATGTCCATCATTTTAATAAATGTCTTAATTTCCTGCTCTGTGTTGTCATTTACACACTATGGCTAAGTTTCCATTGGAGACAGATTTTCATGCAAATATTCTAATATCTGCACATTTTCCCACCAGAGACGTGTTTCCATCAAACTTTATTTTGGCGGTATAACAGGCTGTGCGTGATGACGTAGCACGCATAAAAATAACTTTTGCTGTTGAATTCCCTTGTACCGAATGAAAAATACAAGTTATATGGGTTTCCGTCACATTGTCAACTCTACTTATGGTTTTGTCACAACTGTTGCGTTATATAGCAAATGTGCCCACTCTGGGATTGGCACATGCTCTAGCCAACAGCTCGCACATACAGTTTGGGGTAGGCTACCTACATTGAGATTATTACGGATAAGAGCAATATTATTTGTATTTGTCAAACTGTAGCCAAGCATCGATGTGTGTGCGTGTGCGTCTGTGTGTGTGATAATAGGTGAAGAGGACCAAGAGAATATTCGACAACATTTTATTACAATTCTATCCAAACAAATGTTTAATGAAATCACACACTTTAAAGAATCTAAATTAAACACATCAAAGTCCAAAAAAAGGTAGTAATAATATTATAATACAAGTTGCTCTCTCAATACCATCAGAACATTACTTATGAAACATCTGTTGTAAAATAGAACATCTCCTGAGGGGGAAAAAGAGCTTGTCTCCCTGATTGAATTTTCTCATTCAATAAAACCGTTTATAAGATATGCCATTCAGCCAAAGCGACTTACAGTCATGAGTGCATACATTTTTGTATGGGTGGCCCCAGGGGGAATCGAACCCACTACCCTTGCCATTGCAAGTGCCATTTTAAAAAGGCGGTGAAGGTTTGTTGATAGGCAAGATAAACCTGACCTCTGGGTATGTGATTACCTCATACCTGGTTGGACTGGTGGTCACTACCTGACCCCTAGGAGAGGTGTTGCTGTCTGGCTGACTAGTAACCACAGTTGGGGACTTTGTAAACCTTGCTGCCAAACGCATCAGTCTTTTCGTTGTTCTCATTAACCGTCTTCGTGCCAACGACCTTACTCCCCTCTGGTACTGTTTTCACCTTGAGTACGCTGACCTGACATTTCTGATTGAGAGGGCTTCTGCTACAGGGTCTACCGGAAGGGCTACACTTTGGGCTGAGCTGACAGGCTGAGCACAGTGGAGGCTGCAGAGAGGACCCTGTCTTTTGTCTGGCTGCAGAACTCTTCTGTCTGTCTGCAGACTCCTGTTGTCTGTCTTCTGACTCCTGCCTGGCTGCAGACTGGATGAAGGAGGGGGAGGATGGAGGACTGCTCTGGGACTTAATGGCAGGCACCTCCAGCCCTGGTCCCTGTTCAGCCTCCGGTATCACTGGCAGACCTGGGTCCCTCTGTGTCTTAGTGGAAGGGCTGTCCTTTCCCTGGGCCGTCTTCGCTCTGCTGCTGGAGCCAGTACTGATAGTGCTGATGTTGCTGGCGGAGCCTTGGGTCTGGCCTGCTGTCCCCTGTAGGGACTCCTTAAACAGGGAGCCTTGGGTCTGGCCTGCTGTCCCCTGTAGGGACTCTTTAAACAGGGAGCCTTGGGTCTGGCCTGCTGTCCCCTGTAGGGACTCCTTAAACAGGGAGCCTTGGGTCTGGCCTGCTGTCCCCTGTAGGGACTCCTTGAACAGGCCAGAGAGACTAACAATGTCAGAGTCTGACTTCAGAGTGGACACAGAGTACAAAGCCTTCTTAATGGCCTCTTCTATGTCCATCAGTCTGGCTAACGTCTGCTCCTTCAGATTCATGATCTCCTTACAGGCTCTCTCCAGATCTCCCAAAACAAGAGCCATTGAGGACATTGAGGTCTCGGTATCATCTTTCAGCGTCTGTGACCTCTTCACTTCTGAGATCTCAGCCTTCTCTTCCACCTTTGTCTGTTGTGGTTTACGTTGTCTCTTGACCCTCGGGGCAACGACCCAGTCAGGTACATTCTCAAAGATGTTCCTGAGGGACCTGACGTCCACCTGGCTGGTGTCTTCCTCCACCTCCTCCACCCAGGTCAAGATCTCTTTCAGCTCCTCCTGCTTCCTCAGGTTGTCGAAGATCTCCATGGCCATTTTCACGTTACCCCTCATGATCTTATCCATGTGGACTGACAGCCTCTGGCCACGCTCGTCCTCCGTCTCTGCTTTCTTCTCCCTCATTACCACTGTATTTTCCTGCTCTTCTTCCTGGATGTTGTTCTCTGGTTTACTGCATGGCTGAGGCTGAGAAGGGTCACTGGCCTGGATGTTGTTCTCTGGTTTACTGCATGGCTGAGGCTGAGAAGGGTCACTGGCCTGGATGTTGTTCTCTGGTTTACTGCATGGCTGAGGCTGAGAAGGGTCACTGGCCTGGATGTTGTTCTCTGGTTTACTGCATGGCTGAGGCTGAGAAGGGTCACTAGCTTGCTGTCCCACAGCAGTATGTGTAACTGTGAGAGAAGTGGAGGTGTTCATCTCAGAAGTGTTTTTCTGGTTCTCTTCACTCTGGGTCATCTTAACTCGTTTAGGTTTCACAGGGGATTTACTCTTCCCTCCAGCCGCCTTCTTCCCTCCAAAGTTCTGAAGTGCTGCTTGAAACCCTATGAAGTCCTCATTGACCTTCTCCTCCTTGTCCTCTGCGGCCCCCTGGGATCCTGCTCCCTGGCTCTGCTCTGTAGTAGAGCTAGTCTGTTTCAGAGGGATGACCTCAGACCCTTGACCTTCTTGGCTTAATGTCATTTCCTCATTGAGCTGGGTTGCATCACCAGTGTGTTGAGTGGCCTTGGCAGCCCCAGTATCAGCTGTTCCTACTGAGCTCCCAGCTTGCCTCTCAGATACGTACCTACTCTGTTGTGCCTCTGTAACACAATCAGTCTGTTGTAAGCCTCTGCAAAGGGCATCTGCATAGGACATTGGTTTGATAGTGAATGGTCGGGGAGGTTGTTCTTCTTTTGATTGACTTTTAGTTGATTCCTTTGATTGAGTTTTGGTTGATTCTTTCTGTTGAAGTTTAGTTGATTCTTTTGGTTGACTTTCGGTTGATTCTTTTGATAGATTTTTGGTTGATTCTTTTGGTTGACTTTTGATTGATTCTTTCGGTTGACTTTTAGTTGACTCTTTTGGTTGACTTTTGGTTGACTCTTTTAGTTGACTACTAGTAGTACTAGACATACTAGAAATACTACTAGTAGTTCTTATAGAAATGGTCTGACTGTCACTGATATGTACCTCACTCTTTGTTGACTGACTAGCTGTGCTTCCTGTCATCTGACCTGTTTTAGGAGAGACCTCTGGTTTCGGCAGAAGACCTGGTTTAGGTGGAACCGCTGGTTTTGGCAGAAGATCTGGTTTAGAAGGAACCGTTTTTGGGCCAACAGGTATTTTCTTTTTCTTTGAGGGAGCTAGAGATTGAGAGCCAGTTTGAGATTTGTGTTTCAAAGTGGAGTCTGTAGCTGGTTTATTTGTGGTTTGGTCTGGGTTGGGGGAGTTTGTAGTTGCCACTCTCAGCTCCTTGGTGGCCACCTGTTCTCCTTCACTCATCGCTACTGAAGAGAATGTTTGAGCTTCAGTCAGAGACTCAGTCTTTACTTCACTGTGTTGGGGAGCATACCTCATATCAGTTTTCTTCTCATGGCTTTGAAATGTAGATTTCCCAGAGTTCCTGTAGATCATGGCAGCCTTGAAGTCTCCTTGGCTGACGTTAACACCGCTCGTCTTCTCCAGAGAATGGAGCGCCGCCTGTAGATTACCTCTCACTACCTCCTCCTTCTCCTCTTCCTCTTCCTCCTCTGTTGTAGCACTCTGTAAAGACTTCATGGCAGCTTTTAAGTGTCCTCTCTGGACCACCTCAGTGCCCTCTTGGACCTCAACTCTCCAGGCTTCTGGGTTTTGTAGTTCTTCAGAAGCCGTAGCAGCACAGCTAGCCTCTTCTGTCTTGCAGGGGCAGGGTGCTGCTTCCTGTTCTGAGGTGATACAGGAGTGGGATGTGGAGGTCTTTATAACAGAATCACAGCTTGTATCTTCCTTCTGCACAGAGGTCTGCTGGACCTCTACTACAGTGCTGCTCTTCACAGAGATGGCTTGTCCTTCACGCATCGTTACTGATTGGGCTGGTTGAGCTTCAGTCAGAGACCCAGTCTTTACTTCACTGTGTTGTGGAGCATACCTCTTCTTCTTATGGCTTCCTTTCTGAGATTTCCCAGAGTTCCTGTAGATCATGGCAGACTTGAAGTCTCCTTGGCTGACGTTAACACCGCTAGTCTGCTCCAGAGAATGGAGCGCTGCCTGTACATTAGCTCTCACTACCTCCTCCTCCTGGTGTTGCTTCGTGGATGAGTGGGATGTGGAGGTATTTATAACAGAATCAGAGCACGTCTCTTTCTTCTCCACAGAGGTATGCTGGACCTGTACTATTGCTTTAGAGATCTTCTCTTTAGAGGTCTTCTCTGCCTTAGTCTCTTTCTGTTGGGCAGAGCTCTGGTTGGCTAAGAAGATGTTCTTCAGTTTCTTCACATCCACTGGGACTATATCCAGATCATTCTGCTCCACCTCATCCTCTGGTTGTTGTTGTTGACGATGTGTCTTTGGCTCCATCGAGACACCTGTCACAACGTCAGTCTGATTTGGGAGTTCCTCCTCCGCTGGCTGGACCTGCAGGGTTTTCAGATACTCCAGATCTCCCTTTTCAATGCAGCTCCTGAATAACTTGACATTCCCCATGACCTCGACCTCAGGTTTGTAAGAGGCTGGGGCTGAGTGGTCCTGACTGGTGGCCAAGAGAGAGCTGATGGTTGACTTCACATCGCCTCCCCTTACTTCACCAGTCTCTGTTTTAATGTCTAGGACGTTGGTCTCCGTCCTCTGTTCCTGCGAGGGGTAGTACCTCTCCACCTCTCCTTCAGAATGGTTGTACAGGGAGTAAACAGTGACCTCAGCCCGTCCCTCACCATCCTCTTGTATAACTACTCCTTTCCTCAGAGAGCTGTCCTGACTGAGGATGTCCTCGATGAGCTGGACAACATTAGCTGTTCTGAACTCTTTATCTTGGTTTGAAGCCAGACGTACCTGATGGAAAGGTACTGTCACCATGGTAACCTCCACGTTCCCTTTTGCGTCCTCCTTCAGGTAAACTACCTGAGGCTTAAGGGTTTCCCGGGGCAAGAGCTGAAGTATAAAGTTCTTAACCCCGCCCTCAGCAACCTTTTCCTGTATCTCTGGTCTCAGACCGGGGGTCAGCCTGTACCTAGCCAACTGACCACTCCCTGTCTCGCTAGCCTTGATGATGGATCCGTGGGAGTGGATGGCGTTGAAGAGACAGAGAGAGTTCAGCGTCTCGTTGATGCTCTCTGCCACCGTCTCCATTTCCTCTCTGTTCTGGTGGTTGATCAGGTCGAACAGAGTGGACTCAAACAACTGAGCTCTGTTCCTGACGTTAGCCTCTAACGCTAACATGTCCTCCTGGACCGTTCTGTCTGAAGCTGGGTTGCCTGGGGGTGGACTGGTGTTCTGGTGCTTCGGTTCCTGCAGATGGGATTGTTTTCCGGTTTGATTTATTTCTCTGTTTTCAAGTAGAGAAGTATACTGATACTTTGGACTTCTTGGACTAGTTTCAAAGTCAACATCTGTGTTTGAAGCACACTGTGACTTTCTCTCAAAGATTTGTTTGACTGTGGAGAACCCTTCATGCTGTGGATGGACTTTGCTAACCTCAGGCTCAGTATCTGCACTATTAACACCCAGAGCTTCTGTCTTACTGCTTCTCGTCTCAAATGCTTGTTTTCTCTTCTGAACAGCTCCTCTCTCGTCTTCCGACACAATAACCTTGTTCAGGGTCACGTCCTCCTGGCTGGCCCTCAGGGTGTCGAACTGCTGGCTCTCAAACAGCCTCCTAGCAGACTGGACGTCCAGCCTGACCATCTCCTCCTCCTCACACTCATGAGCAGCATCAGTCCTCTCCACCTGGTCTGTGGTTCCCTTAACCATATCCTCTTGAAGGTTCTGGTTATACCATGGCTGTTCAAACAAGGCTGGTGTTCTCTTCACGTCTCCCCAAACCCCAGCCCCAACTCCAGCCCCAACCCCAACTCCAACCCCAGCCCCCTCCGCCATGTGCATTTTAGAAGTGTGGGGATCCACGGTATTGCTCTGTACACAGTTCTCAAATATCCACCGCCTGGACAGGACCTCTCCCTCGTATCCGGTCTCGCCAGCCATTGGCTGTGTTTCTAAACGCAGCACCTCAGCCAGCTCCTGATCCACCACCCCATCCAGGCTTCCCAGGCTCCTCAGCTCCGGGTGGGTGTGCTTCAGGAGCCTCCGCAGCTCAACTTTCTGTCGCTGTTGGTACAATGCTGACAATGCTTCTTTGGAAGGAAGAGTGGGAGAGGCGATGGAGGGCTGGGTGGATGTTCTCACAGTGGGTCCTGCCTCTGAGTGAGGTCTGGATGGACCAGGTTGAAGAAGACCGTCTTTCCTCTGTTGGCGATCCGCTGCCATCTTAGATCGAAAACAAAGGGGATATTTTTGTCATTGTCTCTGTTGAGGGAAGTACCAATCCAAAGAAAACCATGCGCAGAGAGGACAGCCACACTTGAAGGGATACATCACCATTGGTCAGTTTAGCAAACAGCCTTCCACAAACCAAGTTGCATTCTACATTTTGAGTCATTTAGCAGACACTCTTATCCAGAGCGACTTACAGAAGCAATCAAGGCCACATCAACAGATTTTTCACCTAGGGGATTCGAGCCAGCAACCTTTTGGTTACTGGCCCTTAACCGCTAGGCTACCTGCCACCCATTCTGTTAGCTGTTAGCTGAACTCCAAACATTCTGTTAGCTGAACTCCAAATATTCTATTAGCTCAACTCCAAAACAATCAGTGCCATAAGTCCTCATTGAAAGCAGACACGTTCATATTTTTCAGTGTTATGTAACAGACCTTGCACCTTGCCATGTCAACTCTGAGAGTTTAAGAATACAACAGGACTCCAGTTGCCTACCTTGGATGGTTTCCCTCCTCTCTTGGTTGGAGAGGATGGATCTTGAGCCTGCAGGGAAAGGATCATTATTTCAGGTCAATATAACAACGAAGAGAATTCTCTTTGGTTATAGACACAGCCGTGTATATTCCCCCTCAAGCCGATACCACGACGACCCTCAAGGAACAACACTGGACTTTAAGCAAACTGGAAACCACATATCCTGAGGCCGCATTTATTGTAGCCGGGGATTTTAACAAGGCAAATTTGTGGATAGATGGCAGCATCCGCGCAAAACTGAAAGCGTGAACCACCTCATTAACCATGGCAAGGTGACTGGGAATATGGTTGAATACAAACAGTGTAGTTATTCCCTTCGTAAGACAATCAAACAGACAAAACGTCAGTACAGAGACATAGTGGAGTTGCAATTCAACGGCTCAGACACAATATGTATGTGGCAGGGTCTAGAGACAATCACGCCGACACCGACGGCTTGCTCCCAAACAAGTTAAACACCTTCATCGCCCACTATGAGAATAACACAGTGCCACCGACGCGGCCTGCTCCCAAGGACTGTGGAATTTCGTTCTCCGTGGCCGACGTGAGTAAAATACATTTAAGTGTGTTAACCCTTGCAAAGCTGCCGGGCCAGATGGCATCCCTAACTGCGCACTGAGAGCATGCACAGACCAGCTGGCTGGAGTGTTTACGGACATATTCAATCTCTCCCTATCCCAGTCTGCTGTCCCCACATGCTTCAAGATGGCCACCATTGTCCCTGTACTCAAGAAAGCAAAGGTAACTGAACTAAATGACTATAGCCCTCACCTCTGTCATCATCAAGTGCTTTGAGAGACTAGTCAGGGATCATATCACCTCTAGCTTACCTGACACCCTAGACCCACTTCAATTTGCTTACCGCCCCAATAGATCCACAGACGATGCAATCACCATCACATTACACACTGCCCTATCCCATCTGGATAAGAGGCATACCTATGTAAGAATGCTGTTTATTGACTATAGCTCAGCCTTCAACACCATGGTACCCTCCAAGCTCATCATTAAGCTCGAGGCCCTGGGTCTGAACCCCACCCTGTGCAACTGGGTCCTGGACTTCCTGACGGGCCGCCCCCCCCGAGGTGGTGAAGGTAGGAAACAACATCTCCACTTCACTGATCCACAACCCTGTCCTGTACTCCCTGTTCACCCATGACTGCATGGCCACGCACGCATCCAACTCAATCATCAAGTTTGCAGACGACACAACTGTAGTAGGCCTGATTACCAACAATGACGAGACAGCCTGCAGGGAGGAGGTGAGGGACCTGGCGAAGTGATGCCAGGAAAGTAACCTCTCCCTCAACGTCAACAAATCGAAAGAGCTGATCGTGGACTTCAGGAAACAGAGGGTGGTGCGGTCTGCCCAACGCATTACCGGGGGCAAACTTCCCGCCCTCCTGGACACCTACAGCACCCCGATGCCATAGGAAGGCCGAAAAGATCATCAAGGACATCAACCACCCGAGCCACTGCCTGTTCACCCCGCTACCATCCAGAAGGCGAGGTCAGTACAGGTGCATCTGGGTGCTGGGACCGAGAGACTGAAAAACAGCTTCTATCTCAAGGCCATCAGACTGCTAAACAGCCATCACTAACACACCAGAGGTGTCTGCCTATAGACACTGATTAGAAATCACAGGCCACTTTAAGGAATAGAACACTGGCCATTTTAATATTGTATCTGTATCTGCATCACTCATCTCTATGTATAAACTGCACTCTACACTATTCTACTGTATCTTAGTCACTCTAATAGTGTTCATATTGCATCACCCATCTCATATGTATATACTGTATTGTACTCTATACTACGCCACTGACTGTTAAACAACCATTTCTAGCACATTAGAGGCTGCTGTCTATAGACATAGATAAGAAATCACTGGCCACTTTAAGGAAATGAAACACTAGTCACTTAATAATGTTTACGTATCTTGCACTACTCATCTCATATGTATATACTTTATACTATACTATGCCACTGTATCTTAGTCCAATGCCGCTCTGACATATCTGTATAT